>VMDR010016151.1:0-21471 GCA_007922815.1 Macrotus californicus | reverse complement strand
TTATTTTGTTTAATGAATTCATGAAAAATGAGAGAGGTTTGAAATTGGTTTCAGTGCGTTGGGGGGTAGGGGCGTGATAGCCGCTGAAAATGGAAGTTGGCTAAGAGTTAGGTAATTGCACATTGTCAGGGAAAACGTCTCTGATTCGGCCTGGAAATAGACCCCCTTTGAAACCAGGCACTAACCCACGCTCTGGTTTAAGTGGTTTCTCACCGATGTTAGAATCTTAGTAAAGGGTGTTTTTCTCCAGCTCTGATGAGGTCTCAGCACACTCGGAGAGACTGCATGTAATTCTGCTGTTTTCAGATGTTTCCTGTCTCTTCTCCAATCCTTGTTCTTCCCCTCCCTCTTAGGAATCATTCTGGAATGTAAGTGAAAGGCAGAGTCTAAACATAGTTTCCTGTCCTAAGCAAGTCTGTGCTCGGACCGCACTGCTGGAATGCGTTATTTTTTTTTATCAAAGGCACTAGAGACGAATCACTGCGTTATAGAGCACATGCTTGAATAAAAGCATAATAGAAATAACTCTTTATTAAGACTTTATTATGCATTCCCCAATGTCTTCAGTCATCATATACTGACCCCTTTGGGATCAGAAACTATACCAAGTCATTTTGCATATTGCTCAGAAGTATGACAAAGTAAAACAGAAACCTAATGAATGCTTTTGTAATATTGCTATTAGACAACCTAAAAACCTCTCAAATCTCTTCAGGAAAAGTTTGAACCAAAATATATTAAGTTCTCTAGATTTTGTTTTGTGTTTTGTATCTTGAAGAATCTTGAAAAATCTTGAAAAATGTTATTTGTGAAAATTCAGTTTTCAGTTTTCCACATGTTCATCAATCATTCAAAAAATGATTGAATTTAGTGAATTCTATTCACCAAGCCATATACAAAGGGATGACTATTGAATTTTTTTAAAAGGTGGCCCTGCTTTGGATTTGGTAACTACCTGTAAGAGAGAAGACTTCCACGCATGCAGACTCCGTATGTCTAGGCAAGTGCATTGTGAGCAGCAGTGGGAATGGCCCAGGAGCACTGGACGGAAGAGGTTTGCTTGTAGGAAATTGAGGAGATTGCCACAAGACAGAACTCCTCAATTCAGTAATTAAATTAAAAGGGAAATAAAAATTAAAATGCCTGAAATAAAATGAAAGAGAAAGGTGCCTCGGATAAGATGTGATGGCTAGGGCTGCCATCATGGCAAATTTCTCAACTTCGTTAGAATGAAAGAATTATGTCTTAATTGTACCCCCTCCCACCCATGACTTGAATTCAACTTTAGTCTCTTCATAGTCCTGTCACTTAGCTATGAAGGCAGGTTTCAACAAGAGTATTTTACAGCATTATCTACAACAACTTCCTAGGCCTGGAACTAACAAGTTAAAGTTGGACCCTCCCACCCTGGTAAGGTTTAGATGCCTTTGCAGTTTAAACTTGCCACCTACACACCTGGTTGGGAAACACACTAAAAGCAGCAAATATCATTCAGGACCTTAACGTCAAAAAGGCTGTATCTGGAAAGACTCCTTTTTCCCTAGAGTTGAATCTTTGCCTTGCATGAACCTGCTTACTAAAGCCTACACATCCCTCAGTCAGCTGCTGAGGTCCACCTGCAACCCAAGTACACTTGTAGGTCAAGCTGCATCAGCCAAGGTCTAATCAAGGGCCACCCCTAGTGCCTCCAGCTTCTGCTGGATCCTCTGACACAGCCTTTAGCCTCCAAGAAGTTACCCACGGTCTGCAGGTTTTCAAAGGTGCGCGCTTCCGCTAATGATCAGCTCTGTCCTTGTGGCCTTCTGGTAATGCACTTTGTTACCAAAGCTGTTTGGGGTACTTACTCCTCACTAAAGACCAAACGTTCTGAATCTTTGATGAGGACCAGATGTCCCTTTCATATAAACAACTGGTTCTCAGCTGACATGGCTCAGTGGATTGAGCACTGGCCTGTGAACCAAAGGGTTGCAGGTTCGATTCCCAGTCAGGCCACATGCCTGGGTTGCAGGCCGGGTCCCCAGTAAGGGGCATGAGAGAAGCAACCACACATTAAAAAAAAAAAAAACAACTGGTTCTCTATGCAAAAACAAAAACCAAAGTATGTTTGTTGTGACCTTCAAACATAACAAATGCCATGTAATCTAACACTCGTGTGATGTCATGTCAACAGGTAAAAAACCTAACCACACTTCTGTAAAAACTGGCTAGATTAGCCAGTATAAGTCTCTAAAAACAATGTCAAAAATCAGGATGGTTTATATTTAATAAAACACCACCGACATTCAAAGTCATCTCAGCTTTAGCAGAAGTACTCTTATCCATATGTATTTTTTTTGTTCTAAAATTTTATTACCAGTTTATTTCTCAAGATTCCTGGCTCCAAGTTTGAGATTAGAAGTTGGCAAACTTTTCTGTAAAGGACCAGATTGTAAATATTTTAGGCTTTGCAAGCCACATTCAGCCTCTGTTTCATATTCATCTGTGGGTTTTGTACAACCTTTAAAAAACTAAAACAGGCTCTGGTCAAATTGAAGCCAAGGGCCATGGCTTTTCCAAGCCCACCTTGGATGTTCAGGGTATGGGGGCGCAGCTACAAACCTGAAACCTTCTCTGAGACCTGAAAGATCGGTGGGTCATCTACTGGTTTGGCAAAAACATCCATTTAGTATTGTCTGTAAAATATAAGACACATTTTTTTCATTTTCACCAATAACCGTATCGATTTAGATATTTTGAGTATGTCAGCTATCTCCCATGTGGTAGAACATTGATTAATCTCAACTAATGTCTGAATTTGATCACTCTCAACTTCAACTGGTCTACCCTACCATCCATTGAGCATCATCCAGTGAGGAATCTCCAGCACAGAACTTCGCAAACCACTTTTGACTCATTTGATCAGCCACAGCAACTTCTCCTTACACTGTACAAATCTTTTTTTATGTTTCAGTTGCATTTTTACCTTTCTCAAAATAATAGAGTATGATATGTCAAAAATGTTGCATGTTTTCTTCAATCTACAATATTAAAATGGCTACACAAAAATTCACCCGTTTTGATAAGTTTTTTTAAATGCACACTAATATGAGAGCTATCACAATACAATATAAGAAAATTGTTTCCAATGACGTTAAAGATACCTCAGCACTACTAGAGCCATCATATGGAGAAAGCCAGACAAGGTTTCGGTCAACCACAGAAGAGTAGGCAGTACACCTTTAAAGTGAAGAGAAGGAGGTGAGCTCTTCAGAGAGCATGCGTTCTATAGACAGATAGTATGGAAGGAGGGGAGGGCGGGATGAAACAACTGTAGGTTGTCCTCGTGTGGAAGAACCTTGGTCTAAACAGACATGAGCACTTGCTTTCATGGTCAAGTTCCCTTCTGAGAGGGAAGGAATGAGGAAGGGGCTGGGTTGCATGAGCTGTGACTGTCCTCAGCAATCACTCAGGAGTGGGGGAGTGTAGAAAGAGGCCTGGAGTTACACAACAGGAAAAGAAAATAGGAGTGAAGAAGCCTCCCCCATTCTTAAATATACCCCAATTCTCCAATATTCCTTCACAGAAATTACTATGAACTCTAACTATTTTATTCCCCCCATGTTTTGTCTCATTGGCCTCCCCATTAGAATATGAGTTTCTGCAGGGGAAGATGGGATCCATCGTAGTCATTGTAACTTCCTGAGGCTACACCAGACACATAGTACACTCTCCAGATAGGTGTGGCGTGGGAGTGTGGGGCAGAAATCAAGAGCTTAGTTTTAGATACGTTAAATTTTAAATGCTTGAAATATACCTGGATGTGAAGATGCCAGGTGGACAATCAGAGAAAGTTTTGGAACCAGGTGAACAATTGTGGCTGAACTTAAACATTCAAGAGTTATCAGCATGGGAATGGGATTACTTTATAGGAAGAAATCATTGGCAAAATAGATATGAGTTTAGGATTAACTTGAGGAGCTGTATACTTTTAAGTTAGGCATAGGATGAGAGAAAAAAATGGGGAATGAGCCATCAGCAAAGTACAAGGAGAGCCAGGATAATAGGACACAGAGAAAACCAGGGAAGGAATATTTGGAGCGTCCCAAATTGGATTTGTGGGTAGCCGTGCTCTCTGCTGCAGAGAGGTCATGTAGGATGAGAACATAGCACAAAACGTCCGATTTAGCAATATGCAGGTCACTGACAGGGCATTTTCTTGGAGTTGGTGGGGACAGGGGAGCTCAAGTGTGAAGGTAGTTGGATGCTCTGGAAACATGGAGGTCTTTTGTAGATCAGCTTTCACGTGTATGTCATGAACAAGGGGAAAAAAGGAGAAATGGATCTATTAAATGAGAGAAAAATATCTTTGCATTAAGATCCAGGGGCTTTTTGAAATCTTATCTGGAATGTTTTTTAAGTTCTATTTAATTTCTGAAGAAGGAGCAGTGGCCATCTCTAAATGCCAGATCTCAGTTCATAAAAAATTTGAACATATTTAATGTCATCTTGCAAAGGATAAAGACAGGCTGTGAAATCTGCTGTAACTAGAGGTTACCAAGTCCAAATCTCGAGCTACATGCTTCCAAAGGCCTGGTTGATTTTGTGGGCACTGACAACTGTATTAGTTATGGAAATTCAAATAATAAGAGCAATCAAATTTCATGCTTCAGGGCATAAACTAATTGCCTGCAGGGCTCAGGAAGGAATTCTCTCTCTGTCCCTTGCACTATGTATGGCGCTGTATACTTGGGCAGACACATCAGAACGGCTGAGTGTAGAAGCAACAAGGTTCATAGTCTCTGAAATGTGAGGCTTGGTCATTACAGGAGTCAAGATGCTGAACCATCTGTTATAAAGGACCTGGGATTTCTAGTATGTGAGCTAAAGTGGGAAACGTGCAGCACTAGATTTCCAAAGAAAGCAAACCCATGGCATTGCACCATCACTCTAGAAAGTTCCACACTCATAAATAAAATGTTTAAAGCCACATGAATATTGAGAATCAATAATCCCTTCCACTATCATTGTCTCTGAGCCACAAACAGTGAGGTTATCATCAATGAGTTTCAGGTACATATTAAGATTATGTGTCAACTTAAAAGCTAACAAAGTTACAAAAAATAAAAACAAAAATTAAATTGGGCACATTCCCACATAGGTAGTTAAGTACATATAGCTGTTTTTTCCTAAAATTCTCATTTCTTCTATGAGCTTCAAATCCTGTTAACATGGTGGTTTGAAGGTTATACGAAATATTTACTAGAAACTTTCTACCGGACTATGGAGAGTCAACATTTCTAACTACCGCACCACTTTAACCTACTTATTTTCCCAATTTGAAAAACGCATTTGCATGTGTGTACATATTCCTGACCTTTAGTGACCGAATCCCTGAGGTATTGGAGCTGCTGTTTCATCCGGCCAATTAGCGAAGCAGTGCTTTCCGTGGGCCAGGCCAGATGCGAGCTCTTCCTGACACAGTGGAGTTGGAAAAGCAGATTACAGAAGTGTGGTACTTATAATTAGCAATGCACTTTGACAGGCAAGAGAGAGACATGATTCAGTAGCAATTTTTCCTTCACTGACATTAATAATCACCATGGTAAACTTGTAATTTTTAAGAATAATAATATAAAATATACAAGAACCTATCTATTTGAGTCTCCCTCCTGCCAAATCAGCCCTTCCACTAAGCACAACTATCATTTGAAACTCAAAGAATCCAACGGTCCATAAGAGAGGTGATACATTAAAAACTGAAGTTAAACCTCTTTCTAATGCTATTTTCCATTAACAGCCCAGGTTTGGGGTCTCACAAATCTTCTCAACTATAATTATGATGTGTATGTGTGAAAGAGAGACAGAGACAGGCATACAGAGAATGAAAGAAAGACAGAAAATGAAAGATAGAGAGAGGATAAAGGAGAGATTTTTATGATAGTCCCAAAAATAAGGTTGAAAGCCAATATTTCCAGCTCGAAGTTAAATGCACTAACTGTTGAGACATCAAATGGTTTCAAGTGAATAGCAAGGAAAACAAATACTACAAGTTATATGAATCATCAATGACGGTTGATTATAAAACCATTATATATCCAACATTATGTTTACTGGAGCAAGGGGGCCAGGTACAGGGTATCAAAATAGGGTTGGCATCGGCTCTGGAGAACAGCCAGCTTGGGGTTGTAACCTGGGGAGAGTATGTGTAGATGCAAGAGCAGTGGAGTTCGGGCGTGAGCAGGGTAAGGAGGACGGGCTGTCCTGCAGAGAGTGACTCCCGAGCTGTGCGAAAGTGTGAGTGAGGTGGGAAGAGTGTCCATGCAGGGGTGGTGGAGGGTGTAGAATCAGCTCAATGCAGGGCATAGAGCCTGAATAGAAAGAGGAGAAAACCCATACACAGGCAGCTGTCCCAGCATGTGGCTCTGGAGACCAAGCCAAGGATAGAGGGCATCTGCACAAGAGGACAGCTCAGGACAGGATACTGGATTCCTCCTCCGATGTACATGCTTTGGCCCTGAACATTTACTCCATTTGTTTACTGGAGTTTTGCAGCACAAATGGAAGCCAGAGCTTCCCCTCCAAGGTTCACCCAAGCCAATGTTAGCCATCCTTGTTCCTCCAGTGGCTGTCACTACCCCTGGATGCTGTGCACTTAATTCAGAACATGTTGCTGTTATTCCACGTGTTGCTCACTTTCCTAGTTCATTGTCAATCTATAACTCACTTGTCACAAACTTTGTCAGGCTAATCATGTGTATTAAGACCTATCTCATTTTCACCTACTACAAGCCCTTCACTAACAAGGCAAGAGGAATTGTGGGTATTTCCCACCTAACATTTATATAATTTGCTTTAATTTGTAACTAAGCTGGTTATTACTTCAACTCTCTTTGTCATATCACACTCTGATTCCTCTGTGATCCCATCATTATGATTCTAGGGCAACAAAAAGGAAAGCAAAGATCAATCTGGATTGGAGTAACCTTGGAGATTTTATTGTCCTCTTGCAGCCTGTGAGCCATCCGCAAAACAGACAATGTTACATCTCAGCCTGTCTCAAAAGTCAACATTTTTTTATGAAGACATATGGGTTCCAAGAAACACTTTCTTCTCAACTCAGCTTTTCAGAGTATTATCCAATTTCAGCCCTTTCCCAAAACAACACATTAATCTATATGATAGGACAGGAAGGTGAAGAAAATGTTACTAGGAGAGGAGGTATTCATCTTCCTCTCGTTTGCACTTGACATCCTATGACATTTTAACCATTAATAAATGGTCTTAACTGGACATTTAAGAATGTGGATGCCTCTCCCATGGCCAAATAAATTTTAATTGCAATTCAAAGCAATTAGTGCAAATTGATAAAGCAGAACCTTGTGGATAGTATTATCCTGACTCTGCCCCAGAACCGAAAGAGTAAAAAGCACCTGAACCAGTTATCCAGAGAAAGTCCACAATCACGGATAGCCCAAGGTTATAGGCCTTAATAATAGCAAGTTATATAATAGTCCTATCAAAACCAATAGCAGCAGACAGTGCCATTCAAAAGGCAGCAGGGACCTACCGAAAATCAACTCCATTTCTTCAGAATTAGCTTCAGGACACTTTAAAAACCCAGACCTAAATGACAGCCAGGGACCTCATCAAACCAAAAATTGCTTCTCTTCCCCCTTCTCCGGGTCTACTGAGACGAAAAAGTAAGCCTGCATGTCATCAGCCCAACAATGTTACCAAAATTGTGGCACAGCATGATTGTCCCTAATGGAGGCGCAAGCACGCGGGACAGACAGCATGGGTCTGGGATTTTACCCTGTGTGACTCCAAAGTGTAGTTCAACCCCACCCATAGAACAAAGTCCAGTGTGTGAAGCATGAAATAAAACTGACATGGTTTGACAGGGCATTGGCATGAGAGGCATCCAGTGAGGAGCTCCAGAACCGATGGATGCAGAAGGAATGTTAGATGTTGTCCTAAAATACCATCTTTCTACCTTTTATATTGAGTCTAAGGAAAACTGACAATAGAGATGAAAGAAAAAAACCAAAAAGTTTGTTTTCCATGTTGACACCCTGGTAATTCTAACCCTGGGGCAAAAATAAGGTCTTTATATGGATATCTGGAGTTGGGAAACAGCCACAACACCACTGAGGACGAGAGTCCCTTCACTGTTGAGAGAGCAGATCTGGCACAGGTAGCCTACTATCGAGTAAGTCCCAAGCTCTGCCTTCTCAATGTGTTTGAGAACAGCAGTGACTGCCTGCACCTGCTTAGAGAATACTGCAGTGCAGACAGGTAGGTGCAAAATGGTCACAGGGGTGTAAAGCGCAGCACAGGAAACCCAGGCAGTGGTACTGCAGTAACCGTGCGTGGTGCCAGGTGGGCACTGGAACCACGAGCGGGAGACTTACTGTAAAGTCCGTGACTATCTATCCACTACATTGTACACCCGAAACTAACACAAATAATATCGAATGTCAACTGTAATTGAAAAAATGTTTTAAAAAGAAGACTAAAAGATGACCTTTTGTAAATATGCACACTATGCATAAGCTGAGAGAGAGAGAGAGAGAGAGAGAAGCTCTAGTGTTAAGGCCACGCCATTGCTCCACAACTCCAATAGCACGTACACCTTTATTTTCCATTTCTCCTGCTCTTGTCAACAGCTGCTGCTGTTGTTCACCATCTTCCATTTGCTCTCCCTGGAAGAACTCTGCTCTCTCCTTCAGTCTGTAGTCCAGGGTGAGGAGGTGCCCACCCAAACCTAGAAGGAATTATGACTGATATAATTCAACTATGGCTCACCCATTTACTTCATCACAGTGTAGCAAAGTTTTTAGAGCTTTTTAAATATGTTTAATGACATTTAAGGGTTTTATCTTAGATTATAACTTTGTACATCGTAACATGAATGCCCAGGGCTGTACACATTATTCAATAGTATCAGTCTTTGGTTTAAGTAAGTGAAGACCAGTTGCATTTTATCTGAATGATCACTTAAATTCTTAACTAGTTCCTGAATATTGTCCCAAAAGAATAAGTATAAAGTAGAAAGATTGTTTAAAGGATCACAAATCTGAAGCCATCATAGCATATGTTTGCTTTTGACTTTTAAAGCATAATATATTAATAAATTATAATATGTTCACAATAATAGTATTTCATCATGTCTTTTATATTCTAAAGTTATTGATTTTTCTGAAAAAAATGTCAGCACTTAAGCTAATGCCCTCATTGAATGAATGACTGCTTTTATGACTTTGCTCTGTAGCATATTTCCAAAATGCTTTTAAATTATAATGGCTTTGCCTTAAAAACAGCAAATAGTTAGCAAAGGCACTCACAGACATCTTAACACACATAAACACAACTCAGAAATATGTCTGCCACTGGCAAAAGCATAAACACAGTTCACGATTTACTCAGAATGGAAAGACTGAAATTATGGGCTTTAAATTTTTTTGAAATTGAGAGATTTGAAGAATTTCAATATTTTGCTTAAAACAAGAGTTTATCCATAGTTTGTAGTTCTTCATTTTAAACTTACCCTATCACGTTTTTATAATGTGACTCCATACAAATCAATAAGATGCACTCAACAATTAAAGACTTTTTCTGGAGACTTTGCACAAAGGAGAACTGCCGTATTACCAGAAGCACCGCACTTACAGCTGAGAAGTGATAAAATTCCCACAAGGATTAACCCCCCCCCAAATATGACTTTTTATACTTTGGTTGACATTTAAGTCCACTTTAGTTTTTCAGAATGTTCATAAATATGCCATGACTGGTTCCATAAAATGCTTACTTGTCCACTTCCTGGTTTCAGGTGGCACAAGACACAGAAGCCACCCAACAGTGGTGCACCTCTCACTGAACTTCACCCCACTGACTGCAGCCGTGTAAGCAGTGAGAAGTCACTACGTGGGTAAAAATAACCAATATCCCGTCTCTTCTGGCAAATTCCCAGTTATTTCTTCAGCATTCTTCCCCTTGGAAAAGCACTATTCCTTTAGAAGCCTGGTATGTGCTATGAACCATCTCATTAATCAATTTAAAAAATACGTTTTTCAATGTGAGGTTTGGGGGGGGTTAAGCCTAGTTATATATGAGAGGTCTGCCCAGCAGGTATCCAGCCAGGCACTATGAAAAATAGAGACATTTATTGAAGAAGACACAAGAAACATTGCACATAGGACAATGACACCTCACTCCCCTTTAAAGTAAGAACCTTGGGCCCTCACACAGTTGTCCCAGTCGCCATCAGCTGCCCCATAGTATTTTTCCGAATCTCACTGATGGTCTAAAATCTCTTCCTTTTCAAAGGTTATTTTAGTTTGGGGAAAAGTCAGAAGTCACAGGGTGTCAAATCTGGGCTTTGAGGGGGCTGAGTGATTTGATGTTTTGCCAAAAAACTCTGCAGGAAATGTGATGCATGAGCATGCATGTCGTCATGGTGAAGCTGCCAATCCCCAGTTGCCCATAGCTGCAGCCTTCAGAATCATCTGAATAGCTTCTGCAAAGGGGTGTTCAAGCTTAATGTAAAATTTGATGCAAATTCATTGCTCTACTCAGTCAGTTATTTTGAATGTGACAGCCACACAGCACACATGCTCACTCAAAGGCATCTACCACCCCCACTGACTAGTACAGTGAAGTCATCATTGCTCACGCATGTGCATTCCAGTCCACTCTCCTTGGCTTCCAGGTTACATCGATGTCACACAAACCATTCTCATTATATTAACAGTGACCAGACTTTTTGCTGACAGACCTCATATATATATAATCCCATGTCTAGCAAGTTCCCATAGTAAAGATAAGTAATCTATCATTTTACTGCTTATATTGGTAAAGGAGCTTTAGTTGCTGTGAGTAAATCTGTACATCAATATAAGTAGATAAAATATTTAAAACCTTAGACCATTACCAAGTTTTTAGAACACATGGCAGGATTTCTGAGTGGCATGTGCTGTCACAGACCTGCTCGTTATTCTGCCACAGGATGTTTCCGAGAAATTACCGCATCTACTTTCACAGCAGTCTCTCCAAAACCAGGCCAGAAGTTTTGACCCATCTGCTTTGTTCTGCATCCATTTCCTCTGGTAACCCTCACCCTAATTTGTCTTTATGGCCCACTCTTCCTGCTCTGAAAAGTGGTTGGTGTCTAGTCTGCTTTCAAATTCAGGGAGCTGTTTCCATGGATATACCATGGATGTACTCTAGCAGCTCCTCAAGAATATGGGTTATGTTTGCTCTGGTGAAACCAGTTCGAAATACACAACCTCTAAGGTTATGGGAAATTGAACCACGCTGGAGCATCTTATTTCTTAGAGAAGAATACCTAGGATTTTTGGAACCTAAAAATGACTGTTGAATAGTTTTGATCTTTCTAGGTACCAGCATCCATAGACAACACCTACTCATATTTATTGTCCCTGCAGGATACAAGCATTTTGAAAATTGTCTGTGGGTTGTTTTCAAATGCTGACAGCCACTGAAACTCATGTGCCCATCCTTTGCCCTCCTCGTTTGTCTCTGTGTGTCACGTCTGCACATTCTCTGGTCTGCCTCTGGTAAGAACACACAAATCCACAGTATGGATCCAGGTGGCACCCTTCCCCACCTCTGCCTTTCCATACCAAGTTATGGACTAGATCTCCGAAGGTGAGGGATAATGTATATTCTACTTATTGTGGTACAGCTGTCTGTCTACCACCATTTTGCCCATGTTTCGCATTGGGAAACAATTGCTCGCAATGATTAATGAAACGGGCTTTTCCATAATTTCACTGCTTATTGTCCGTGCAGTGTGACTAAATGTCTTCAAGCCCTAATTTCTTCATCTATAAAAAGGGGTTAATATTACTACCCCATAAGTTTATTGTGAGAATTAAACAAGACAATACTAATAAAGAGCTGGGAAGGATAACCGACACGTTGTAAGCATCCAATACACTATCTAGAGAGGCCATGTAAGGAATTCAAAATGTAGCCAATCTTGTCCTCTTAACAGAAATGTCAAGATGCTTTTCAAAAGGCAGCAGCTTCTGGCTTTCCTCGTGTTCTTTGGAGTGCAACAATAGATGGGAAGAGGCTCTCTCAGGAAACAATATCTATGCTTTTCACACTTTTATTAGTCTTAGAATTCCTGACTTCTCACAAAAACGTAAGAACAGAATTGCATGTCACGAGTTAACACAGCATCTGTAATTCAGGCATTTGGAATAATTATATTCAGAAGAACTTTATCATTCTTTTGTAATAGACAGACAGACACAAGCAGAGCAAGGACAATGGGCAGGTACAGAAGGTCACCAGGGCAGAAAGCCCCAGGTGCTCAGCAAGGTGCCTAGCAAGGGCCAAAACGTGGAAAACAAGGACCTCGCCTGGGTAACCTTCCTCCCCTAGCCTATCACTGGTCATGCAGGTAAGACACCCACTCGGAGGGGAACAAACCAGGGGCCAGCGAAGAGCCCTTCAGCATTAAGCCCCCGGACAGTGAGGCTCTGACCCTCATCGGCTACATCTGGGCTTCAGGTGTATTTCACCTCCAGGCCCAGAAAAGCAGCAAAACCAGACAAGGGACACCGCCAACTGACCTCGGGACCAGCTGCACTGACAAATGACCCACTGCCCTGAGCCGACCCAGCCTGCTCTCCCTCCCGGGATCACTGTCCCCCTTCACCTCCCCCCAGGTACATTACCTTTACCTTTCACTCTCCTAAGCACCAAGGGCCCTTGTGTTGCCTCTGTAACCTGCTTCCTGCCTCCATTTCTTCCACAGCTCACTTCCTCTGCCTCTGCGGGGCTCTACATAAACTTTCTCTTGTCGGTTGAGTCTCGACTCTGAATTCTTCCTCAGCCAGAGCTCAAGAGTGGAGGTGGCTGAACTGAGGTCCCATCTGACCCCACCGGTGTAACGCCGGGCATCGTATTCACCACCGCCAACACATTCACAGTGTGATTCCACTTGATTTCCCTCCCCGACCAGAAAGGTAAGCTCTCTTAATGAAAATGCTGCACTATAGGAAATAAAAATGAAATGATCATTTGAAAGGCAAACGGGAGCTATCATTCAAATTTCTTTTTAAAATAGAATATTTATTTCAGGCTACTTGTTGGTAACAGCAGGGGAGCAAATCTTGACTCCAGAATGTTTTGTTTTTTGTCTGATATGAAGAGCTTGACCTACCCTAACATTGCCTCAAAAAGGGAGAAAAAACTTTAGGTAGTTTGCCTTTTTAGTGGAAAGAGATAAGTAACATCTCCATTTTGATTTCTGATGCCCCATTATTCCCTGGTTTGCATTTAAGATAGGTCTTTTTTTAGGCTAGAAATGATCTTTGCTCCCCCAACAGATCTGCCAGCGCTCAGTTCTTAAACAAATCTTATAGGAAAGGGGGAAGTATATTCTGAAACAAAAAAGGCCCCACATGCTGCATGTTAAAGCCTTTATTTTCATACTTCTTTGGAAACGAAAAGTTCTAAAATTGATGGAGTCTTCAACTTATAAACACAGCTCACTTAGAGACCCTTCCTTCCCAGAAGTCCGCCAGGCAGCTGAGCAGCCTGGGGCCCCTCCGTGCCAAGGCCAATGCTTCCTCTGGCTGTAAGTGCCCCTCATAACTTAATAGCAACAAGTTTGGGAAAATAGAAAAGCAGTAACTACAATTCTCCTTCCCTGGGAAGTTCAATTAATTCAATTGGGCATTCAGTTGCTAAATTTTTACTAGAGCCGGAGTCCCTAACCTTATTTCAATGAAAATAAGTAGAATGCCATTAATTTCTTTTTGGCACTACATTTGATTGTGTGAAGAGGTCTGCATGCTTCAGCTTGTAACCTATTTCCCTTCACATATGAACACTATTTTTTTCTTATTTTAATGCAGAAAGCTGAAGGCTAAGGTGTCAAAAATTGTCGTTTATTTCCTAATTTTTTTCCGGTACCTCACCAAGTGAATGCCATAATCAAAACCCGAAAATAGCAGTTTCTCCCCTAACAATACTTCTGATTTCTACATTTAACTAGATTATCTCCTGTCTCTTTCTTTTCCCCGTAAAACAAAGTAAATGTGGTCTGAGCTGTTGATCATGAGTGGCAAACACTGCACACTAAATAATATTAAGACATTGTAAGTCACCAACTGAATTTCCGTTAGGGAAAGAATTCAATGATGGAATACTCAGAGGTCTTAGAAACCGTGTTGTAGAAGACTAATTAATAACATAAAAAGACTGTCATATATGAAGTAGAAGGGCAGGTTATAAAACTCCCTCTACTCTCTAATCACATTGGTCCTGCATCTACCTGCATCTATCTACATTATTTCCCAAGTCCCTACACTTCAGAGTCCTCTGTGATCCTCATGCACAGGAGTGGCGCCTGAATGGCCTGGCCAGCCAGCCCTCTTCTCCCTGCCATCACCCAGCTGGAGCTGGCCTGGGACACTTCTGATTTCGCTTTTCTAATGAAGAGGCATCACATTTCCCCAACTTCTCTCTCTCGTTCCATCTCCACCCCCGCCCTCTGCCTTTCCTTGGAACTGGAGTGGCAACCAGCATTTTGCTACCGTAAATTAAACAGCTCAAGAGCAAGCACATGTTGTTATTAAATGTTTAGTGACTGGCTCTTCTTGCAGGAGGTGGTGGGTGGGTGGGTGGGTCAGGAGCCCTTATATGTGGCATTTGTTGATTTCCTTATGTGAATACCCCTACTGTTCTTTTTATAGCCAACAATATGACGTTACTTAACATCAAGTTAAGAAAACATAGACAGTAAGCACACCATTATATAGTATTTTCACCACAGTTAAAAATAGACATAAACAACCCTCAGTGAAATAAGAGTGAAATGGAGTAAAATAAGGAAGGGATGAGTTGAGAGTATTTGTTATCTTTTAAAAACTAATCTCATTATTCGTAAAATTTAATTTTTAATAATACCTGGTTCACAGTCAGCTCACAAGTCCCTGAGGGTTTAACAGCTGGCTTTCGCGGGCTGCTCCCACACCCCACTGCCCCACAGGACCCAGAGACACCGTCCTGGTGACCACTAGCACCACTGCTGAAGTCTGTCTACTCCCACCCGTGTGTTACATTGCACAAGGGAGCCGCGGTCTGATTAAGCTACTGAAATCCAGTTTTCTGTCACTTGCCAACTGGGCATTCCTAACTGATATGCCTGCCGACCTCTTCTGTGCCTCGATCTTCCTGCTAACCTGAGCTAATCACTTGTCTGAGAACACGCCCTCACAGACGGGACCCCCACTATTTACGAGACTGGCTTCTTCTCAAAGCTGGAGTTCTAGCCCTAAGTCACCCTCCCAGAAAGGGCTTCCCGAGCCACCTAAGCACTGGGGAAATAGTAATGTTCCAGGCAGAAAAAAGAATAGATGCCGAAGTCCCAAAGTAGGGAACTTAAAAAGGGCCACTAAGGACTAAATCGTGTCCTCCTGAAATTCATATGCTGGAGTCTTTCCTCTCACTGTGGCTGGATCTGGCAATGGGGTCTTCAGGAGGTCACTGAGAGTGAATGAGATCCTAAGGGTGGGTTCTAACCCAGTACGACTGGTAGTTTTATCAGAAGAGGAGGAGACATCGGAGATCTCTCTCTGCCACCTGAGGACGCAGTGAGCAGGTCATGTGCCAGCCAGGAAGAGGGCTCTCAGCAGACCCTGACCATGCTAGCCTTCTGATCTCAAACTCCAGCCCCCAGACTGTGAGAAAATACATGTAAATCCTGTTTAAACCACCTAGTGTACCATATTTTGTTATGGCAGTCCAAGCTGATTGATACAGATTTTGGTGCTGAGAACGAAGTGTTGCTCTAATAAATATGTAAATGTGTGGAAGAGGCTTTGGAACTGGATAGTATGTAGGCTGTAAGATGAGTCCCATGCCATATATACACATATATATAGATGTTCAAGGTGAGTTTGGTGAGATCTCAGATGGAAATAAGAAATGCGCTATTGCAAACTGGGGGAAAGGTGATCCTTGTTATCAAATGGCAAAGAACTCAATTACTCTACTCTAGTGTTTTGTGGAAGGTAGAACTTGAGTGCGTTTGGCTGAGCAGATGTCCCGCCCAGTGTTGAAAGACTGCCTTGCTTCCTCCTGACTGCTTAGAGCAAAATACAAAAAAAAAAAATATCAGAACCTGAAGACTTAGGAAATTCTCAGTCTTCATATCACAAAAATATTAGAAAGGGAACAACCATTCAATAAAGACATCATGGGTGGAATTCGGGGATGTCACCCGCCATCTCAGCAGAAACCAGGGACAGACACGAGATTTCACCAGCCCAAACACAGCCAGTTTGAACTAAAGGGAACGGTGAAAGCGGGACAGAAGGAAGGGAGGCTGCTGGCCTTCTCAGATTCTACAGAACCAGACCCTAGAGCCATTGGACTATAAACTTGTGCTACTCTTTAAGAAAAGTGAAAAATGATTTCCAAGGCAGCTCAGAGATCATCTGAGCCACCACTCCCACCAGAGACGTGGTGGACAGGGCTGTTCTCCCCTCCTCCAGTTCAGAGGGCGGGGCTCCGGCACAGGCTTCCTGCAGGCCAGCGCTACCTTGCTCAGAGCCTCAGGAGTGAGGCTGACCCCACAGAACGCTGAGTGGGCAGGGTCCTAGCAGAGCTGTGGAGTGATGCTGCTGCTCCTGTGGGCAGGGGGGCGGGACTTAAAGAGGTGTCTCGCTCAGGCTTGGACTTGCTTGGGTCCGATCCTCCTTTCTTCTCTCCAGTCTCTCCCTCTGCAAAGGCAACGCCTGTCCGCTGTGCCTGTCTCACCCCTGTACACTCTCAGCACACAGCATGTCTGGTTTCACAGGACCGAGGCTGGAGACGAGCTTTGGGTCAGGATTTATCAAACCTTTAGTCTTGTGTACGTCTGGTTTCGGTAATATTTGCTGAGGCTCTGAACTTGAGACTTTAGAGTTCATGCTGAAGTCAGTTAACACTTTTGGGGCTGTTGGGATGGAGTCAATGCAATTTACGTATGACAAGGACATGAATTTTGAGGCAGCCAGAAGCAGAACGCTATGGACTGAACTGTGTCCCTCCAAAGTCCATACGTGAAAGCCCTAACCCCAGGGGCTTATATCTCGATAGGGTCTTTGGAGGTAATTAAGTTTAAATTAAGTCATAAGGATGAGGCGCTAGCCCTATCATGCTGGGTCCTCTCTATCTTCTCTCTGCCGCGTGAGAACACACTGAGAAGGTAGCCGTCTGCAAGCCAGGAAGAGAGCCCGACCAAAGCCCAACAATGCTGCTCACCTTGATCTCCTATGTCCACCCTCCAGAGCTGAGAGAAGATCAAGTCAATGTCATTTGGTTCTGATAGTCCAAGCTGACTAACATATGAGCCTTGTATCTGAAGGATAACATATCAGGAGGGAATCCACAGTACATGAGGCTGATGACCAGAGCAAGGATCTGGCTTTGAAGGAGGCAACTAAGAGTTCAGAGTTTATTCAAAGAGCACTGTGAAGCCAATGAAGCATTTTAAACAGGAAAACAGAAGTTCTATTTGTCTTTTAGAGGTCATACAATGAACTTTCCTCTTCACACAGTTTTTAAATATTTTCTGTATTGCCACTACTTCACGCTTCACCCCTCAGAGGACAGAGCACTTGGGCCAGGTTGTTAAATCTCAAATGAGTTCTACAAAGAATCCGAGTGAACTCCACAGGCTGTGGAAAGGTCACAGAGGGGGTCCCACATCTGCCACAGCTTTTGAAACGACCTGATAATCAATAGGTACACCGGGCACACACAGCTATTATGCTTCCATGCTGTAGCCACATGTTCACACTCCTTCTAAGCAGAGTCAAGAGTTTCACGAAATTCTAGGCTAGCAGAATTTATGATCTCCTGGGTATATCCTTTCTCTGTCATTCCCAACATATACTTTGAAGCTTAGAAGTTACTGCTGTTGTGTCTGTGTGTCTGTGTCCAGTGAGGGGAGACAGTGGCAAAAAAATGACAGGTAAAAAGAAAGAGGAGTTTTCCAAATATCATGTGTCAGCTCAATGTATAAATGATTTGCTAGGCAAAAGTTGTTCTCAGGTTTAAAAAGCCTATCAGCCTCACAGGTAAGAGCCTGTCTCCCTGTCTTCTTTGAGGAATAATGCATATTTGTTGTGGCTTAAAAAAGGAACAAAGTAAACCATAAAATTACCCAGCCAGCTGGTTTCAGAGGCTGATGTGGTCTGCAGTGCACAGGGATGTGGATGATAAACCCCATTCGGAACCGCATTCCATTTTCTTTAGATGGGACGAGGGACCGCCTCCTCCACGGTGTGTGGGAACAGGCACCACGCACTAAACCACAGTGGGCCTCTTCTTCTGCATAAATTGCTTTTTCTTATGGCTCATCCTGAATCGGCTGCAGTTCACTTTGCTCCACATTCCAGTGATTACATTTAGAGTCACAGTGGCATTTCTTCCGTTTAGTTAACAACAGAGTGCCTGCGGCTTGAAGTTCAGTTGCTATAATAGCAGGTTCACTGGGGCAAATAGAAGTTTTCATGTGCAACTTCTTCCAGGAGAGTCAGGGGACCACAGACCCAGGAAAAAGTCTGAGCAATACACTCTCTTCTTTTTCTCCTAATTTCTACCAGTAATTATAAAACTATAGAAGCTAAATGCTCTTTGTCAAAGAATATTCTTATTTGCTAAACAGGCTTTTACCAGATTTATCCCTTCAAAGCCATCAAGGAAAACTGGCTTCACTTTTTTTTCCCTAATTTTAACGTGCTAGATACAGAGGTAGATAGGTTCATCAGCACTCAGGTCTGGAAAAAATTTGGTCTAAAAGAAAGTTTTCAAGATATATTTCAAGCCTAAATTGGTGGTAAATTTTTTAAAAGGTTTTTCATTTTATGTTAAATTGCCTTACATATTTTGGAAATATAAATATGTGTATATATATATATGTGTGTGTGTGCATATTTCAATCTATATAGTCACCACTGCAAGCACATCACTGTACAATAACCTGAGGGAGAATCCACCCCCGTGGCCCCATGTGCCAATTCACATAGTCTGAGTGATGGTGAGAATCCTCACTAACAGCAACGGAGAAAAATACATACTTTATAAACGTTACACAAACAGTCCAGATTACATGGAATACTTCGGTGTTTCCTATTTTATTTTTATTTCATTTTTTTCTTTTTTTCAAGTGTGAATGGATCATTATGCAGATAGATCTACAAAAATATAAGCTGCCTGTTTGGAAGGAAAATATTGTTCTGAAATAGCTCAGGGGTTCTCTTTTTACTCCCTTGGAAGATTACTTCAGATAGGAATGCTTTCTGAGCTATGTCTTTACCTCCATCTACTTTTTCAGTAGCACTCATTTTACTCCTGTGCCTGGAGTTTATTGACAAGGCAGCTGCCTGAAAAATGAAAAACTTCACCATATGGGAAAGTCAGGAGAGAAAAAAATGTATAAATCTTTAGCTCTGTCACCAAAAGCCTTAAAGAATGTTAATATCTCAAGTATCCAGGTGATATAACTCTTCTGTTTCTGATAGTAAAGAGATTACTATGATCAATCTCACATATCAATTATATTTGAATTCTGCCCTTCAAATCCATTAAATCATTGAGAACCATTGAAGTCTTAAGCTTACAGAGGGCAAAATCATCTTTATTGTTATCTTATGTTATTTTCCACCATGTTTTGAGCCCCTAATATGTGCCAAGCTAAGACCCTACATGTGTGGTCTTCTGCAATCGTCATAAGGACACCCTGATGTAACTGTTAGTATTTCTATTCTGCATTTGAAGATGCTGCAGTGGTCTGGCTCTCCGAGTTCTCAAGCTGTCAAGAATGGACAATGAAGTGTTGTAAGCTGGTCATACTCATATATTCTAGAAAATTTGTTTTCAAATGTTTAAAATATTTAAAATTGAATACTAACAAATTTAATATGCTGAGTTTTGTCAGATGTTTTTTCATCCTCCCTCGAAATATACCATGTGGTTTTTATCCTTCTTCTGTTACCATGTTGTATCACAATACTCAATATTCCTTTGCTGAACTATCCTTATTCATGGATAAGATGCACCTTCTATGCTTGGTCTCTTGAGATGCCAAGAATTAGCTGAAATGCACCAGATTGGAGAGCATCATCAGAAGTGGGGCTAAAATATGTCTGTTGGGCAAAGTAACAGCCATTTGGGGAGTAAGGGTTTTATTTTACAAAGTCTGGAAGTCCAATCAGATAGATGTAAGGAACTATATTTCTGGGTTTTGTTTCACATTTTTTGCCTATCTCCTTATTTAGTAGGTTCACGTGCTGTTCTTGGGCTTACATTTCTCATTTTAAAAGCCTCCAGTGGACGAACTAGACCTGTTTATGACTGACTTCTGTAAAGTTAAAGCTTTATTTTGAAAGAAGAGTCAAATTGTCAGTTCAGTTAGCAACTGGGAAAAGGAGATTTTATGGCATTTAATTACAAGTTATCAGTGTAAGCAGGGAGGGATTTCGAAATGTGGCTAACGGTGGTATTGATATCATGACCCTAAGAACCAGTACTACAGAGCAGCTCTTGCACTTCTGCGCTAGCTTTCTGGCTTGAATTTCAAGAAAAGACCATCTGAATGAGAAGTACAGCCAGAAAATAAAGAACACTGGATAAGTGAACAAAAACCTCACCTCAACATAACACAGTGGTAGGCTGTACTTTAGCTGTTAAAGAAGATAAAATTAGCTACATTGCCTTTTACAGCTTTTATGTTCTTAAATCCTGTGAATATGCAAGACCCTGAACCTTTGTTGTATGTCCTTTGAGATTAGTGAGTCAACTTTTCCTAAAGCAATGCCTTAAAACCAGTGTCTGATAAATTTTCAAAATTGCATAGCACTTATACTAAGGAATCTGTTCATACAGACACTTGAATTCCAAAATCTAGTTTAGAACTGCAATTGCCTTTTCGCTATGATCAAGCTGGGCATTTGAAGACTCAGTCCAAAATCAAGGAAAAAAACCATCTAATTTAATTATTAAAATGCTCTCTGTAACTATGCCCCCAAAACTAAATAAAAATTAGACCTTCAATTTAATTTAATGTGCTGATCACATCATGCTGATTTAAATGCAAAATTTAAGTATTTAAGGCATTTCTCAGTCCCTATCATGGAGACTGCATTTCCAAAGTGTCCATGCGGGGCAGGGGCCGGTTCTTCCAAACTAATCACAGCGTGAGTAAACTTAAGCTGATCGGAGACTGGCTTCTCACAATCAAGACCTGGAGTACTTTGGTTCAATTTAACACTGTGGTACAATTCGTCATAGTTCAGTTGTTCGGCTGGTAGGAACATTAACTCGGTGTTTAATATAATGCCAAATTAACTTTTATAAATTTAAATCCTGTACTCTTCGATGTCTTCCCCTCAGTACCTTGTTAGCATTTTACTACTACCATACATTTGCAGATGGTAAAAAAGCATAAAACACTAGATCTCTTTT
>VMDR010016150.1:0-21467 GCA_007922815.1 Macrotus californicus | reverse complement strand
AAGTTTCAAAGAAAAAAATTAAGGTAATTGCAAAAAAAAAAAGAAAAGTATTATTCAGAGGAATTTTACAGAACAGATGTGTATGTTCAAATCAAAAATGATCTCCAAAGACCAAGCAGGATAAACAAATCTATACTTGGAAACATTACAGAGAAACAGAAGACCATTTAGGATAAATAGAAACTCTTCGGTCCTACAACAGCCCGCCAACCATTCAGTCATCAAACATTTACTTGACACTTCCACCAAACCCAGAGAAGAAACAGAGACATAAATAAAGTGATCTCAGCCCTCCAAACACCCACAGTGCATGAATGGGACCGCCATGCTACTTAGTCATTACAGTGGCATGATGTGTGCTGCAGTGGGCGTGTGGACACGCCGTTACAGGTGGGCAGAAACTGCGGAACTGTAGAGACAGTGGAGAAGACTGTCCTAGTGAATATTGGCACTGAGGGTTATTTCAACATGAATGTAAATTGCAGGAAGTAAGAATAATAAAAGTAAAAATGTGTCAAGGACTAATGGTATTGCTAACATTGGCTGATGCCTTACTAACTGCCTTTCAGACATCACCTCTAATCTTCATAACAACCAGAGTTTATGAAGCCCATTTTACAGGTGAAGAAAGTAAGTTTATAATGAGTAAGAAACTCCCAAAGTCATAAGGTTCATAAGTAGAAAGTGGAGGTTGGTTCTTTAAAAATAACAAAACATAGACTTTAGTGACTTTGACTTTATTATTTTCTTTGATGAGAACCTTGAGGAGACAATGATTCTGTTGAGACAACACTGAAGTGCTAAACTGGTTACTCTCCCTTTTTTGTTCTCTGTTGTCCCTGTGAGTACAATAAATAAAGACCACTGGGACTTCCAGCCAAGATGGAGGCATAGGTAGATAAGCTTTGCTTCCTTAAATAGCCAAAAGAAGGACAACAACAAATTTAAAAACAAAAAACAACCAGAACTGCCAGAAAATCAAACTGTATGGAAGTCCGACAACCAAGGAGTTAAAGAAGAAACATTCATTCAGACTGAGGGGTGAAGACAGCTGGGGCAGAGAGGACTTGTGGCAAGGTGTAAGCTGGCAGATAGGTGGTCCCACATTTGTGTGCGGATAAGCCAGGAGGAACAACTGTTGAGTGAGACAGACCATGTAACCCAGGGTTCCAGCATGGGGAACTAAAGCCTCAAAACCTCTGGCTGTAAAAATGTGTGGGCATTGTGGTGGTGGGAGAAACTCCCAGCCTTGCAGGAGAATTCACTGGAGAGACCCACGGGGTCCTAGAACATACACAAGCCTACCCACCCAGCAATCAGCACCAGAAGGGTACAATTTGCTTGTGAGTAGTGGAGAAAGTGACTGAAAGTGGGGTGAGCAAGGAGCATTGTTCCCTCTCTGATTCTCCCCCACATAAAGCACCACAATGCAGTGAAATGGGTTGCTCTGCCCCCGTGAATACCTAAGGCTCCGCCCCTTACTGTGTAACAGGCACGCTGAGACAAAGAAATATGGCCCAAATGAAAGAACAGATCAAAACTCCAGAAAAAGAACTAAGTGACAAGGAGATAACCAACCTATCAAATGCAGAGTTCAAAACACTGGTAATCAGGATGCTCACAGAAATGATTGAGTATAGACATAAAATAGAGGAAGAAATAAAGGCTATGAAAAGTGAAATAAAGGAAAATACACAGGGAACCAACAATGAAGGGAAGGAAAATGGGACTCAAATCAGTGATTTGGAACAGAAGGAAGAAATAAACATTCAACCAGAACAGAATGAAGAAACAAAAATTCAAAAAAATGAGAAGAGGCTTGGGAACCTCCAGGATAACTTTAAATGTTCCAATATCCAAATCACAGGGGTGCCAGGGGAAGAGCAAGAAATTTAAAACCTATTTGAAAAAATAATGAAGGAAAACTTCCCCAATCTGGCAAAGAAAATAGACATGCAAGTCCAGGAAGCTCAGAGAGTCCCAAAGAAATTAGATCCTGGAGGGACACACTAAGACACATCATAATTAAATTACCCAAGAACCTTAAAAGCAGCAAGAGAAAAGGACAGTTACTTTCAAAGGAGGCCCCCTAAGGCTATCAGCTGATTTCTCAAAAGAAACCTTACAGGCAAGAAGGGGCTGGAAAGAAGTATTCCAAGTCATGAAAGGCAAGGACCTACATCCAAGATTACTCTATCCAGCAAAGTTATTATTTAGAATGGGTGGGCAGATAAAGTGCTTCCCAAATAAGGTCAAGTTAAAGGAGTTCATCATCACCCAGCCCTTATTACATGAAATGTTAAAGGGACTTACTAAGAAAAACATGATCAAATATATAACAGTAAAATGACAACAAACTCAAAACTATCAACAACTGAACCTACAAAACAAAAGCAAACTAGGCAAACAACTAGAACAGGAACAGAATCACAGAAATGGAGATCACATGGAGGGTTATCAGCGGGGAGGGGGTGGGGAGAGAGGGGGAAAGGTACAGGGAATAAGAAGCGTGACTGGTGGGTGTGGAATGGACAGGGGAGGTTGGGAGTGGTGTAGGAAGTGGAGAAGCCAGAGAACTTATGTGTACAACCTGTGGACGTGAACTAAGGAGGGGAGAGAAAATGCAACAACTGTAATAGCATAATCAATAAGATATACTTAAAAATAACAAAATAAAATGATAAAAGTTAAAAAAATAAAGACCACTGTGGGAAGGCTGGCTGGACAGGCACATTTAAGTCTTAAAAAGTCATGGTTTGCTTCTCGCTGTGAATATCAATATGGCTATGTTTGTTGAAAAGGAGCAAAAGGCAATCCAAACTATTTAACTGTTTTAAGCATAAAGGTTTTGTTTAAACTCACAATAATATAACTTTTAACACAAACAGAACAGGCTTATGGCCCAAAGCCTATAATAAAAGTTTGTTAAAAGAAGTTCATTTGTTCATGAAGACTATACAAATGTCTGTCACAGGAGATCACATTTATTCACATAAGCTATCAAGGAATTTAGCAGCTTCATGTTGTTAATTAACCCACCTCTCTGTGAGCACAACTATATTGCTTAATTAATCCACCACCACCTATCAGATGGACTCGATGGTTACAAAATCTTGGCGATTGCTCTGACAGCTGTAGAAAAAAGTTGTCTGATGCACTTCGAAGCTAGATTTCTTTTCCCCACAGTGCTGAGCCGCTACGTCGTACTGACTAGGGACTATCTGCCTGACACCATGCCACATGCAGTCCCTTCTGTGCAAGAAGTCATACCCCCAAATTTTAGTTTTTTGGCTTTTAGGGACTTAATATGGCTAACCAACATCTAAAGTAATTTTTTTACATTTAAAATATTTCCTTGTTTTGAACTTAACTCTTTTCAGATACCTTGATTCTATTCAATTCATTACAGCACCTTCAAAAGGAAAACCCCTCTTGTCTGCTATTTTCCTGGGCTCTCTCTTTCTTTAAACCCTTTCAGGACCCAAGTACCTGGTGTTTCCTCCCCTTCTATGAGAACCTGAACTCAATAAGTGACCTCTCCCTCAAAAAAAGATTTTAATAATTTATAAACCAGTGTAAATAACAATAAATGTCTTGCATCTTCCAGAGTCTCTGCCTTTTACATTTCAATCCACGCCTCTTAACTGTGACTTAAAAGGCTTGGTTCTTACTCCAAGACATTCAAACTTCGGCAAACATAGGGGTATATACATTCTTTCAAGGTAGTGTTTTAAGTTTCTCTCAATATATTATTCCCAGAAGTGGAACCACTGGGTCATAAAGCAGCTCCACTTTTAATTTGTTGAGGTAACTCCATACTCTTTCCACAGTGGCTGCACCAGTCTGCATTCCTACCAACAGTACATGAGGGTTCCCTTTTCTCCACATCCTCACCAACACTTGGTTGTTGATTTATTGACAGCCATTCTGACAAGTGTGAGGTGATATCTCATTGTAGTTTTGATTTGCTTTACTCTGATGATTAGTGATGTTTTCATATGTCTATTGGCCATCTGTATGTCCTCTTTGGAGAAGTGTCTATGCAGGTCCTTTGCTCATCTGAAACCTGTATGATTTTATTAACTAATGTCACCCAATTTATTCAGTTTTAAAAAAACCCCTATTTAAAAAAATAATGATGGAAAACTTTCCAAAACTGGTGAGGGAAATAGACATACAAGCCCAGGAAGTGCAGAGTCTCAAACAAGGTGAACCCAAAGAGGACTACACCAAGACACATCATAATTAAAATGCCAAAGATTAAAGTCAAAGAGAATCGTAAAAGCACCAAGGGAAAGGCAGTTAGTTATCTACAGGGAGCTCCTATAAGACTGTTAACTGATTTCTCAAGAGAAATTTTGCAGGCCAGGTGGATTGGCATGAAATATTCAAAGTGATGAAAAGCAAGGATCTATGACCAAGATTACCCAGCAAACCTATCAAAAGACAAATAAAGAGCTTCCCAGACAAGAAAAAGCTAAAGGAGTTCATCACCCCCAAACCAGTATTACAAGAAATGTTAAAGGATCTTCTTTAAGAAGACAAAAAAAGATAAACAATATGAACAATAAAATGGCAATAAATACACACCTGCCAACAATCACTTTAAATGCAAATGGATTAAATGCTCCAATCAAAAGACATATGGTAGATGAATGAATAAAAAAAACAAGACCCTTGCATATGCTGTCTATAAGGGACTCACTTCAGATCAAAAGACATATACAGACTGAAAGTAAAGGGATGGGAAATGATATCTATGAAAATGGAAACAAAACAAATATCTGGGGTAGCAATACTTATACCACACAAAGTAGACTTTAAAACAAAGGCTATAACAAGAAACAAGGAAGGACCCAGCAATTCCACTTCTAGGTATTTATCTGAAGAAACCCAAACACCAAATTGAAAAGACATATGCATCCATATGTTCATTGCAGCATTACTTATGATAGCCACAATTTGGATGCAACCTAAGTGTCCATCAACGAATGAATGGATAAAGAAGTGGTGCATTTAAGTTGAAATATGACTCAGCCATAAAAAAGAACACAATCTTGCCATCTGCAACAACATAGATGGACCTACAGGATATTATGCTGAGTGAAAGAAGTCAGAGAAAGACAAATGCCATATAATTTCACTTAAATATGAAAAACAAAATAAATAAACAAGCAGACCAGAAACAGACTCACAGATACAGAGAACATTCTGAGGGTCGCCAAATGGGTGGGGGGTTGAGGGGATGGATGAAAAAGGTGAAGGGATTGAGAAGTGTAACTTGGCAGTTACAGAATAGTGGTGGGATGTAAAGTGCAGCACAGAGAGTATAGACCATAATATCGTAGTAACTATGTGTGGCGTCCGATGGGTACTAGATTTATGGAGTGATCACTTCACAAGTTATGTAACTGTCACATTACTGGGTCGTACACCTGAAATATAATATTGTATGTCAACTATAATTGAAAAATTAAAAATTGTATTTTTTAAAGAGTAGGCAGGTACATGGGAAACATACTAAGGGGCTTGACTTTATCCTGAGAACCAGTGATTTCCAAGCTATTTTGACTGCACACCCCCTCAGTAACAAATGTTTGTGTGTGTGACCACCCCCTATACATATATATATTCATTTATGTATAAATTAAATAATGCCAAGATCTACTACTTTAACATGCTACACTCATTAGGAAACAAACACAAAAAGAGAAATGTGTAAAAAATAAAGATGAAATAAGTAATATTTCCCTCAATGGAATCATTTTTCCTTAATATTTATTAAATAAATGAAGGTGCACCAATGTAATCAATAGCTAGGGTATCTTCCATAATCAACAAATGAATATACTATGTTCCTGTTGACAATTCAGTTCTAACTTGCATTTTTCTTGCTCTCCTGGTGCTAACAAATCACCAGAGTATTTACAAAGTCCAACATAATATACTCATGCTTACTTCTTTGATCCTAAGCTCGACAGCTAATAAATCTGAAAGACATTTATGACAGTGGATTTAAATATATCCATATACTATATACCATACTTTGTACATATAAAAGGTATACCTGCATAAATAGGTTTGTCTATATATTTATAACTACATGTTTATCTGTTTTATCTCTCAAATAGGTCATAAACTCTTTAGAACAGGGGCCGATCCTCTCTTTTCCACTAAAAAAGAAATCATCATAGTGTTTAGTACAGTGATAAAATAGCTGTTCTTTAAAATATAAGGATGATTATCTTGCATTCGTTATTCAAAAATTATGCCTTTTAAAAACCTAACTCTTGGCAAAACAAAATTTAAATTAGTATTTTAATTTTTTATTTTATTTTTTTGAAAATATGTTCTTTATTTTTAGAGAGAGGGAAAGGGAGGGAGAAAGAGAGGGAGAGAAACATCAATGTGTGGTTGCCTCTCATGTGCCCCTTAATAGGGACCTGGCCTGCAACCCAGACATGTGCCCTGACTGGGAATCGAACCAGCGACCCTTTCGTTCACAGTCTGTCACTCAATCCACTGAGCCACACAAGCCAGGGTTAGTATTTTAATTTTTAAAAAATTTAATCCTTATGTAAGTTGATGTCTTTACAATTTCTGGATTAAGAAGCACAGCATGATCAATACCCAAGAAGATTTTCTCAATTTTATAATTAAGCCTCAAACCTGACCTAAAATAAATAGTAAAAAAAAATAGACAGGTTATACACCATGACGAAGTGGAATTTATGCTAGGAATGCAATTTTCACATATGGAAAACAATCAATGTAAAACATAATATTAATAGAATAAAGGGTGGGACACATAGTCATCTGAATAGATACAGAAAAGCATTTAAAAAAAAGTCAACACCTCTTCCTAATAAAAAAAATTCAACAAACTAGGAATAGAAGAAAACTTTTCAACTTTATGAAGAGCATCTATGAAAAACCCACACCTAACATCATGCTTAATGGCAAAAGACTGAAAGTTTTCCTCTTACTTTCAGGAACAGGACAAGGATGTCTGCTCTTACTGCTCCTTATTCAACACTGCACAGGAGGTTTCAGCCAGGGCAAATACGGGAGAAAAAGAAACGAGAGGCATCCAGATTGGGAAGGAAGAAACAAAACCATTTTATTTGTAGATATGATCTTGTATGTAGGAAATCCTAAGGAATCTATCAAAACAAACAATTACAGCTAATAAACGAGCTCATCAAAGCAGTAGGATACAAGAGGAATATGCAAAAATCAGTCGATCAGTTGTATTTCTATACATTAGCACTAAATAATCTGAAAACAAAATTAGGAAAGTAATTCCGTCAAAGAGACTAAACTACATAGGAATAAATTTAACAAAAGATGTATAAGACTGGTACACTTAAGAGCATAAAACATTTATGAAAAAAATGAATGAAGATCTAAATAAAAGGAAAGCCATCTATGTTCATAGGTTGGAGGAACTGTTGTTGTGAAGATGGCAATACTCCCAAAATTGAACTACAGACTCAATGCAATTTCAATCAAAATTCTAGCTGTCTTTTTGTAAACATCGATAAGCTGATGCTAAACTTGATATGGAAATGCAAGGGACCCAGAATAACCAAGATAATATTGAAAAAGAACAAAGCTGGAGGACTCACACTCCTTTATTTCAAAACTTACTGCAAAGCTGTAGTAATCAAAACAATGTGGCACTGGCACAATGATAGAAACATAAATAAATGGAACAGAATTGAGAATACAGAAATAAACCAATGCATCTATGATCAATTGATTTTCAAAAAGGAGCCAATCTAATTCAATGGGGGAAGAATAGTTTTTCAACAAATAGTAACAGGACAACAGGATATTCACATGCAAAAGAATAAGATTGGACCTCTACCTCACACCATATACAAAAATGAACTCAAAATGAATCCAAGACCTAAATGGAGAAACTTAAATGATAAAACTCTTAGAAGAAAACATAGGTATAAATCTTTGTGACCTTAGATTAGGCAATGATTTCTTACATATGATATGTAAAGCACAAGCAATCAAAGGGTAAATGGATAAATTGAAGTTCATTAAAATTTAATCAAGAAAATAAAAAGACAACCTAGAGAGAATGGGAGAAGATATTTGCAAATCACCTATCTGATAGGGTTCCTGTATCCAGAATATGTAAAGAACTATGAAAAGCCGACAATAAAAAACAATAACCCAATTAAAAATGGACAAAGGGTTTCAATAGACATTTCTCCAAAGATATAATTGGCCAACAAGGACATGAAAAGATGCTCAACAATGAGATATTATTTCACATCCACTAAGCAGGATGACTATAATAAAAAAGATGGACAATAACAAGTGTTGGCAAGGATATGGAGAAATAGAAACTGTCTTACATTGCTGGTGGGAATGTAAAATGGTGCAGCAGCTAAGGAAAACAGTTTAGCGATTCCTCAAAAATCATGATCCAGGAATTCCATTCCTAAGTACACACCCAAAAGAACTGCAAGCAAGGACTCAAACTGACACTTGTGCACTAATGTTCACTGCAGTATTCATGACAGGCAAAAAAGCAACCTAAAAAAGCAACCTAAGAATCCATCAGCAAAAGAATAAACAAAGTGTGGTATGTACATGCAATAGGATATTACAGCTATAAAAAAGGAATACAATTCTGCTACATCTTACAATGTGGATGAACCTTGAGAATATTATATTAAATGAAATAAGCCAGACGTAAAAGGGAAAATTCTGTATGATTGTACTTATATGAGGTATGCCCAGAATAGGCCAATTTCTATACAGACACACTAGATTAGAGAGAGCAGGGGAGTTATGCTTAATGGTTACCGAGTTTCTTTTAGGGTGATAAGAAAATTTTTGGAAACAGTGGAAATGGTTATGTAGCTTGTGAATATAATTAATGTCCCTGAATTGTACATTTAAAATAGTAAATTTTATGTTATATATATTTTTTAAGTTTTAAAAATTAATAATGCACCAAAACCATAGAATTGTGCACTTTAAAAGGGTGAACTATATGGGACTGTACATGACATAATCTCAAGAAAAACTATTTTTTAAAAAGTGAAGAGAAAAAAGAGAAATGAAGTCTCTCAAGCTATAAAAAGACATGGAAGAATCTTAAATGCATATTGCTAAGTAGTAGAAACCAGTCTGAAAAAACCACATACCATATGATCCGACTATATGACATTCTGAAAAAGGCACAAACTATGGAGACAGTACAAAGATCAGTGGTTGTCAAGGACGGGGACGGGCGGGGGGGGGGGGGGGGGCCGGGGGGAGATAATAGGTGGAGCGAAACTATTCTGTATGATAATGGAACAGTAAATACATAACAGTGTACACTTTCAAACCCACAGAAATGTAGAACAGAGTGAACCTTGATGAAACTAAAGACTTCAGTTAATAATTATGTATCAATATTGGTTCATCAATTGTGACAAGTGTGCCACACTGATGCAAGATATTTAACAGGAGAAACCATGTGAGGGTAGGGAAGGGTACATAAGAATTCTGCACTCTGCATAATTTTTCTGTAAATCTAAAACTGTGCTTAAAAAATAGTCTATTTTAAAAATGTATACTTAACACAGACATCACACTGAATTTTATCCTTTTCTCATGATTCATGAGGCTTTTCACTTTAAACACAAATGATAATTTTACATCCGATGGGAAGTGCTGATTCCTTTACCATTGCAGAAAATCAGGCACTACGGAATCATCTCAGCTCGGTAGTCTAACACCCTTCCCCTATTTCACCCCCTCCTCCAGCCCTGACAAAATTACTTTATCACCTAATTTTTTGTATTCATAAAACTACTTGAATCTAGCTAGTCTTTGAAGATTCCGGTCTTTGGAAACTTCCTTACACTTATGACTACATTCCAATTGAATTATAATTATGAATTACAGTGACATTATTATACCAACTTGTCATGCTTCCTGTTTTATTCACTTTGCTTATTTCCTATGAGGTATCATTTTATCATGAACCGAAGTGCTGATTTTACATATCCTTTTGGAAAAAAAAATATTGTTCTCTAAAGCTCTCAAGAGTCAACACAAAGGATTAAACTGGAAACCACAGCTATCCCAGAGGAAACGTAGTTTATAGAACAACTTTTGGAACATTAAGAACAACTTTTCCCTCATCTTCTGGCTTGAAACGACTCCCTCCCGAACTCCTAATCTCTATTGGCGCACTGTATAAATCTCTTTAATTGTTACCTTGGTCTTTTCCAGCTTCATCTATGTGTTGAAAATCTTTTAGCATTTTAAGGTTATAGAACCCCTCTATGCACAACCGAGTAACTTCCTTTGATCCATTCTTGATGAGATAATCCAATAGCATAAGGGATTTATACACGTGGCGCCAGTTCTTCCCGTGGTCATTTAGTCTCTGCCACAGCATGTTCATGATCTCGGAGAGAGAAATTGTGTTGAAAGTCAGGTCACTGATAGCTAACATCAGAGAACTAGAGGGACCCCAGGGATCATTAGAAGTTGCTTCCCTGACTTTTATTTCAGCGTCTGAGTAATTTTTCACGAAGTTTTTCACTTGCCTCTTGAATGCCATAGGTAAGACAAGTTTGAAGGTAGGATAGGAGATGTGAGCAACGGAATAGGAGTTGGTTTATAAAATCCATGACAGGTAGCCGATCCCTGTTTCTGCTGCTCCCAAATACAAATGATTAATCACCATCTTGACAAGCATCAATTTCCTGCAAAGGAAAACACACAAAAAGAATTCTAAGTTTATTATTTTTCAATGTCTGTAGAACACCAAGTCAGTCTGAAAAATCTAGCTTTAGTTTCTAAATCAGCCCCTCATTTACATCAGCCAGAATTGAGGGTACCACAGAAATGTCCCCAGGATGATTATGGGAAAATCTCTCAAGGGACTGGCCTACTTCATTTAGAGAAATAGAAGTGATCTTTCTAGGCTTAAAGGTTCCTGCAGAAAGTATCGTTGATTCTCTTTGGCCAGAAATAAAATCATCATAAAGCATTTCATGGGCAGTGGACAACTTGGCAGAAGAAAATGGAACTTGCACTCTGACATCTCACGCTTAAGATGTGTTGTCATGTATAAAAATATTAAGTTCTAAAAGTAACTAAGATGGTGAAAATTGAGTCTTCGAGTCACCAAGTAACCCTATGGTCATATCTTTTTAGAACTACAAGGCATGAGAATCAGATCTAAATAAGGCCTGCTTTCTTGTTAATCAAAAAGGGGAGGGTCACCAACCATTAGGACAAGTCGTTGCCCCTCAGTTGGCTCCACATCGAACTCATGGTGCCCTAAACCAATATTTTAGTCCTGGTGAGACTAATAAGTTCAAGGAAAAGGTCAAATTACTTTCTTTACTCAACTTGAGAGAAGAAAGTCTGAGTTTAGAATTGGATCGTGTCAATAGTATGATTCAGTGTCAGAATTTTCTTAAAATCTGGAGTGATCAGCAGTCTCTCTCGGATCTCAAAACAAGTACACAAAGAAAGGCCCGTGTAGGTTGATGCAAAAATACGTGAAAACGTAAAAGGGCTACGCAGCTCCAAAACTTTAAATGATGCTTGTGAACGATCAATTCACAAGTTCACGTGAAACTATTCCCTTTCTTCGTTTTCATTATTTCTCAGTAGGGTGAGTCCATTAGTTTGCAGTTTCCCTAGTGATGCAGCACTGATGACCATCAAAAGAGTGTACAGCAAACTGATTTCAAGCCCTGTCAGCAGCATCTAGACCCAACAAAGGCGCCACAATCTAGAATCAGTTTTTGCTAGAGAAACTGTACATATATAAAATAAAATGGTTAGAATTCATAACAAAGGAATCCATTCTTAGTTTTGTTTCGTTTCTCTTCTTTGACCTTTTCAACTCCCAGCTCAGGCTTGATTAATTTCTGTGTGTTAAATAGAGGAAGACATAAATTTTCAAAGGCATCCTAAATGAACTATCATGTCTTTCTTAAAAAATAAGAGAAGATAATTAACTTTGGGGGGGGGGGTAAAAGTACAACACATCCTCAAATAAGCAGGACAGAAAATCTTTAAGTTTAATTAGGATTTCTCAGAAAGAGACTAACATCAACACTAGGAAGAAAAAAAGAAGTTGCATGTTTTCAAATTTTTCTGATTTACTAATTTGCACTTTAAATACAGCCATTTTCATCTGACTCACTACTGCAGCAAAAACCTGATATATAGTGTGTTTCAACACGCTATTAACATTTTCAGTCACGAGAATTTTCCTTTTCTCTTGTCCTTCTCTGTCTATCAAGCTCACTCGGCGCAGAGCTACACTGTGACATTGGCTTAGAGCAACAAATATTGATCTGTTTTCTCACAAGTCTATTACAAAAACAGTCTATTAGAATCACAACCTGCTATAATTGAACAAGTCATTAAAATCCTTTTTCTTTTTCCTTTTTGGATAGCTACCTATCTACATTTTAGTGGGACAAAATCCGAATTTTTAGGTTTTTCTGTTTTCTCCAACCTGCATTTTTAAATTTATTTATTCTGACCCAGAAAACTAAATAATAGCCTTCAATTCAATAGAGGAGTTTCAGATGGATATTGTTGACACCATACCAAAATTAAATACATTTCCAACTGTCAGAAAACCAAAAAGAAAAAATCTAGTTAAGTGAATTAGCATCATTTACTAATACATGGTACTTTGTGACATGAATATAGAACATGTAAGACACAATTCTACTACGGATATGTTCTCACACTAATAAGAAGTTCAATTAATTGTAGTTGTAAATTACATGTTCATTTATTATGTGTTTTAGACACTTGGCTACATGTAAACATTCAGTTTACTCACACCTTCAAAAACTTGAGGTTATTATCATGATGATGATGAGACAAAATTAATGCCCAAAAGGGTCAATTTTCACACATTTGGGTAGTCTGGCCACCCAAATCCCTACAGTATGTAGAAATGGAGGGAAGTAAGTTATTCCATGTTACAAATCTATGTCACCTCCTCTGAGAGGCCTTCACTGATCTTGCTAACTACTTAGGGCTTCCACCAAACTCTTTTTAGCACCTGGTGTATTTCCTTCATGGACTTATGATCTGTACATAAGTATTTGTCATTTCCTCTTTGGCTTTCTCCACTATCAGACTAGTTCTTGAGAGCAGAGACTTTGACCATCTTATTTAGTAGTGTAGCCCTATTGACCAACATGTACCTAGCACATAGTAGGGACCCACGAAACAGGTGTTGGGTGAATGGCCAAATGGCTGAATGATTCTGCCTTGGGATAAACCTGCATGGATGCTACATCTTTGGATGATAAACATGACATTTTAAAAATACAACCCATGCCTTGACTGATGTGGCTCAGTGGGTTGGGTGTCATCCCACATACTGAAGGGTTGCTGGTTCCTGGTGACGGCACATGCCTCTGTTTCAAGCCGGGTCCCCCAGGGTGGGAGCATACAAGAGGCAACTGATTGATGTTTCCCTCACACATCGATATTTCTCTCCCTCTCTTTCTCCCTCCTTTGCCCTCTCTTTAAAAACAAATGAATACAATTTTATATGCGTGTGTGTGTGTGTGTGTATTCCAGCTCTTGTAATTGTCAAGTAAAATTCTAGAGTATTGAGCAAATATTTGCAAATCAATCAATATTTCTTGAATATCTACCATTTATACAGTTTTGTGAGAGATACCAGAAATATGAAACAAAATCCCTATGTTAAAAACACATCATTAAGGAGCTTGTCCCCTTAAATAATTCCAAAATAAACAAATGATGAGGCAGTAGAAGAGGTCTTTGCTTTCTTTCTAGGTTTATCCAGCTTCCACCACGCTTTACCAAAGGCTGTTTGTTCCCACAACTTCTCCTGGATCACACCAGGAGGTCACTTAGGTGTCAAGTGACATTAAACTGTTGGTCCACAAATCCTCATCCAAATCCTTTGAGGCCAGCTGAGTTGTAGAATTCAAACTCATTTCTTTTTTATTTTATTTTTTACTTTTGAAGGATGATGCCATGTGGGTAACGGTAACGTATATTACATGACGCCCACAGTGAGGGGCGGGCCGCTCTGAACAACTAAGCACACTGAGACGGCCGCAGCAAACCCCGTAACTGTACGGAAGACGTGAAGACAACGGCTGCTTTCAGTCCAGGCCTCTCCGCCACATAAGTTAGGGGAGAAAACTGGTTTTTAAAACCGTTAGAGTGTCAGAATTGAGAATAAGGGATTAAAGAAGCCGAAATGACTTTTCCCAGCGACCAAAGACAATGACAACAGCAGCACCTAAGAGGCTGAGTGCCAAGAAGCATCTCTAGACAGAGAATTTAGGGCAGTGCAGTCCCGAGGAGCAAACAGCTCCGTGTTTGGACAGGTTCTGCCGGTAGACACGAGTCCGGCCCAGGAGGAAACGCGGTCTGACCAAGACCGTCGTGGGAGAACGACTGTGGAGAATGCCATGACACCAGGAGACGCAACTGCTGTGCTGGAGAGAGCACGGCAAGAGGCAGGGACACCAACTGGTTCGAGCCCCTCCTGGGTGTTCACTAACGGATTCAGTTAGGAGTCTCCCAGAGTTTACCACTGACAGGCCCCCTTCCAGGAAACGGAGAAACGGGTGCACAAGACACAGCCACCACTCTCGGAAGTAATCGGCTGCTCTTTACTGAGTGCTCACCATGTGCCCACATTCGCGCATCTTGTCTCATTACTTTAATTAGGACTCCGAAGGCATGGATTTGAGGTCCTGTTCTCCCATTTCCTAATCAAGGGTTACAGCTTCTCTGGGCCTGTGCCCCATCTGCAGGAAAAGGACTAATCACATAGAAAAGATGGTTGAGAGGAAGCAATGAGGTGCGTGGGAAAGAATTCTGAACATGAACGGTGGAGGCTGAGCGGAAATGGATTTCCAGCAACTGCCCTCTGATAGCTCACAATTTACTTGCAGGGAGAGGCTGGACCCGGAGAAGGTTCTAGAAAGCGGGAGTGACATGTTGGCGTCACACAGCAGGGACCCTCCCTTACAAAGTCGGTGCAGGCCTCAACTCATGGGCCTGAACCCCCTGTCGCTGGCACTCGGCACTCGGACAGCCGGCCACACCGGTGTGGGACAGGTGGCGGGACAGCAGGTCCCTTCGGGCCAACCGCCACTACCAGACCCTCCTCCTAAAGAGAGTCTACCTGAGGAGAAAGTCCAGCTCCCGCGTCGGGGCCTTTCCCTACTCAGATTCAAGTCCCTTGCTCCCCAGGCCTATCCAACTCCTCCAGGCCCAAATGCCTGCGCACCACCCCACTTCCGCCTCCCCACTTCCGGCCTCTCACTTCCGGTCTCCCAGTTCCGGCCTCTCCTACGTCTGGCACGTGCTGCACCCAGGGCCTCAGACCACAAGGATGCGAGGGGTTAAAAGACCCCAGCTTGGGGGTAGTGAGTGGAATGAAGGTAAATGGCTTCGTTTAACAATCTGTTTGGCTCTGATGTTGCCTTAATTTTCCTTTTAAAGAGTAAGTTTTACACCCCGTGTCGGTGTAATTTTAACTGACTAGCAATGCCATCCGCAGGAGATTTCCACCTCAAAGGACAAAGAACGGAGAAGTCATCCCCAGAGATGAAAAGAGCGGTGTGTGTCATGGGCAGTGATGGCCTCAGGTGCCATTGACCCGTCGTCGTTGAAATATTCAACTGATCTTCAGGGCACATCCACGAGGGGCCGGACACCCCGCGGAGCGGTAAGGACCAGACATAAAACGAGCCAGGTGCCCAGCGAGTTTCCAGGCTGGTGGCAGTGGAGGCAACGGGCCCCATCACGAAGGCTGTGACAAGATAGGCATGGCATAATAATTGAGGAGCAGGCCTCTAGTCCTGCCAAGGAGTACTTAAAGGCAGGTTTCACAGAAGCGTTTACATCGGATTTGAATCTTAAAGAATGACAGACAGGGCGCTCGTTGAATCAGCAAAGTAGAGGAGGCCATTAGAGGCTAAGGACTCATCATGGGTAAAATCTTGAAAGCGGAGAGGGCTCATTATCTCGAGAAAACGGCCAGCCCCGCAGCTCCACGGCTGTGGCCAAGGCTCTCAGCAGAGTGGCAGAGGGAGATGAAACGGCAGAGGAAAGTCAGGTCACAAAGGACCTCGATCGTACTGCCAGGCGATTTTATCCGCGGAACATATAATCAGAAAGCATGTGGGTGCTTGAGTGGACTACGTCAGCATTCTACTAGACTGAGGGAAAAGACTTAGCGGATAGAAAAATGTGTAATAGAGGAAAGTAACACTTGTTTTTAATTCTTTCTACTTCAAGTATGATGCTTATAACAGCCCACATTATTGATAATACTGACATGAAGATAGGTAAGTGTAAGATGAAACAATAGGCGGTATGAAGGAAGTCAGGCTGCTTGAAATGCTGCTTAGCCGGCTAAGTGGAGTAGCAGCCAGAGGGAACTGGAGAAGCGGGCCTGCAAAGACATTGTTCAGGGCCTTGAATGACATGTTAAGGTGTTATTCTATAAAGTGTGTGTGTTGGGGGCGAGGGGACAAACAACAAGTATTTTATATATTGAATTATAGTTTGTGAAGACTTTTTTCCTTAAGGATATCGTATGTAAATTTCAAAGGAACTCTGAAAAGTAGGCATTAATGATCCTAGTTTACGTATGAGGCAGTGAGTTTGGAGAATATGCATTCACTCTACATTACTGAGCACCTGCTGTGTGCCCCACATTATGCTGAGCTATGGGACTACAAGGAAATTATAGTTTAACAGTCTCAGAGAAGACAGAAATAAATCAGCAATTATAATAAGTTGCCATGATAAAGGCAAATATAGAGTGATGTGGGAGTAAAAAGGGGATTTGTCTAAATCTACAAAGTTAGGGAAATCTTCTTGGAGTAGGTGAACTTGGGCTGAGTTTGCAGGAACAAATGGATTACATGAATTGCTTAGAATTATTCAACCATCAAGTTATTTAGCTAGAACTTGAACACAAATCTACATTCAATGCTGCCCTCTTTCCCCTACCCTAAGGATGGTCCTTGACGTTGAAATCCGTCAATATTCTCCATCAGAGGTCTACCTGTTGTATTTTGAGGTCAGAAATCCCACCTTTTTCTTTTTAAACCCATTCATTTCATCCTTTTAGAATGAATCTCTGGGCAAATTTAAAAGGGAGTAGATTAGGCTCCCCAAAAGTGTAATGTTAGCTACCTAGAGGAATTAACTCTGTTAAAGTGACATAAAGTGACATAAAAGGTCCTTTTTCTCTGCTTTCCTCCATTTGGGGGCACCATAATTTAGTTGCAGTACTGTAGCCTTCACTAAATACAGGCATTGTTTTACAATAACAACTTGGTGTATTCCTCCCCCATCCCCAGAATTCAGAGTTTTATCAAAGTAAATAGTTTCTTCTCTTGGTTTCCAGGGCATCACACTCCTTCTCATCCCTTTGGCTGGTTTCTTCTCACTTGTCTGACCTCTCAATTTTGGAGGGGTCTGTTCTCTGCATGTATTCTGTAGGTGGTTTTATACAGTCTCGTAGCTTTAAACACCCTTCTCTTTCTCAACAGCTCTCAATGTTTTATTATCAGCCCTAATCTTGCCTGACTTCCCCCCTGGCACTTCTCATAGACATCTCATATTTAATATGTCCAAAACCAAACTCTTGATCTTCCAAACCTGCTCCTTCTCAGTAAGTGACACATCCTTGCTTCTCGTTTCTTAAGCCATGACCTTGGAGTCATCGACTCCTTTCTTTGCCTCTCACATCACACATCATTATCCACCAGCTCATCTTTACTACAGCTGGCTGCCAAGTCTGCGTAATACGTGTCAGTAGGTAATAAATGGTTTATCAGTGCCACCTTCTAATACACAATAAAATAATATCTATGTTTCCAGACTTTATGGTCACCCGGTACATTCAGACTTAATTACTGCCCGCAGCCTTCACGTCCTACCATCTGTCCTAAGTTGCCATCATCTCTTTCCAGGACAATCACAGGAGCCTCTTATCTGGTCTCCCTGCTTCTGCTCTTGCTCCCTTACAATCTGACTTCAACACAACAACCAGAATGGTCCTTTTAAAACTTAAAATCCAAGTCAGATCATCTAATAACCAGCAAGGCCCTAAGTGTTCTGGCCCCTGCTCTCTGTAACCTCCACACTGACTCCTCTCCCCCTCACTGACCATGTCAGGCTTGCTCCCACTTTAAGGCTTTGCACCTGCTGGTCCCTATACTTGCAAAAGCTGTTGGTCCCGAGAGCTCTTAGGCTGGCTCCCTGGCTTTGTTTTGGACTTTGCTCAAGCGTCCTTTGATCTCCCAGTGAAATCACAGCCCCACCTCAGTCGTGCTTCCTATGACTCTGGCTCCATTTTACATTTCCCGTCTCAGTCGTGGTGCCACCATCTGACATATGTATTGTTTCTCCCTGTGCCAGAAGGTGAGATCCAGGAGGGCAGGGTTCTGTTCTGTTCACTGGTACATGCCTGGCACCTAGAAGAGCTGTTCAAATGTTATTTACTGAGTGAATGAAAAGGGAATGTCTGGATCCACACTGTTGAATGAGAAGTACACACATCACCATGAAAGTAGATTAAACACAGTTATGCACAAGAAGTTCTGATATTAACAATGATCCCCTCAGAAAGAATTGCTGAAAACTTTTAACAAGTACACTTTTAAAAGAAAATGTCTCCTTTGTAGGTAAGTTGAGATTTCACGTATTCCTAACCCCTCCCAGTTGTGCTGATACTTTTCTGAGTGTCCGTGATGGTGCGGACTGAAATGCTGGTGTTCTCACATGACAGCCTTTATTCTTAGGTTTTGCCTTTGCACTGTTCAATTAAGGAAATAAACCAGCCGAAATGGCTTTTGCTTCCCTCCCCATATGCTCTAGAAACACATCTCCTGATCATTACTTAACTACCGCAATAACTTGTCTCTGAGACTTTTCTGTTCTGTACTCTGCCCACACTTGTAAGGGGAGAGGTTATGTTCTATTCCCTGGGGTGCAGCACCCTGTGGAAAAGTAGCTTCCTCATTAAGGTGCAAGCTGAAAATGCCATGATACTTCCTGGAGTACTATTCAACTTTTCCTCCTCCTGCCCGCTCCCCAGCCATAGAGGTATAGGGGCTCGGCGTTCGACCACTTTAAAACTGCTGACTGGGAGAAGGACTTGACCAGGAGATTTTAGGGTTTGAAAACCACACTGGAACCCTGGGGAGTAATGATGACCCAGGTCCTTGAACCATGGACACTAAAGAATGCTGAGGCCAACCTTGAGATGTCATTGTTTTAAAATCGGCAACATAGCCCCAGGCAATGTGTTGTCCCCATACCCCAAAAGGTGGCAGGTGTGGTCCCCACATGGGGTGCTAATGGGAGGCAACCAACGGATGTTTCCCTCTCTCTCTATCCTTTCCTCACCTCTCCCTCTCTCTCCCCCTCCCCACCTTCTCTCTAAATTCAGTAAACATTTGTAAAAAATGTTAAATCGGCAGCATGTTTTATCTTAAACTTTCCATCTTTATAACGTGGAAATAATGATGACCCTATTCAGACATAACTTGAGTTTAAGAAAATTCAACAAGCTGGCATTAAAAAGAAAGTCCTTCTTTAAAGAGTTAGGGGAAGCAAATTGTTTCTCTTAACTCATTTAACAAATATTTACTGAGCACTGCCTGCTGTGACTCAAGTGCTCTATTGATTCTATACCAGAGTCTTCTTTACTATTTCAATTAAAAAAGGAGCAATTATAACCAAAGAAAAGGTTTTTTTATAAAAGGGTAAATCTTGAGCAAGGTTTACGTATAAAGGGGCAAAGAGATAGAAAGTACTACCATTTCACAATATAGAATAAGTTTAAATTTTAGAACCCCAAATCGAGTCTAATATGATGCCCTCCTTCTTAGCCTTCAAGGGATTAATGCTAGGAACATCCTGTGAGGAGGCAACATTTTCCTTTTTATCTTGGATCTGGTTTCCAAACTCTGAATGGTGCCATTTAAGGAGTAGCAACGTGTCTAATTTTATGTGAAAGATGCAACGTTGTAATCCATTTTTAACAAGAGCAAAGAGAGAGGAAGAGGCCTTCGCAAGTTGCACTTGTGATGGGAGGAAGGAAGTTGGGAGAGTAAGTTATAAATTTGAAGGTAAGAACTAAAAAAGTTGAAGGTGACAGAAACTTAAAAATCCCAGAAATCCTTTAGTCCAAAACAACTCAAGAGAAAGTGAATCCCAGACCCAGCTCATGTCTGACTGTGGCAAAACGGGTTGGAACACATCCTAGCTCAGAAACTTTCCTTTTTTTTGGTTCAGGGTAATATTATGGGCTAATTAAACTAAGAAAGCATTTTCCCTGGGATTTTAATATTGTGAGTGATCCAGAGTGGCATTAAATAAGTTCCCCTAAGAATTCTTAATGTTTCTCTGGTTGCATGGCTATACTAAGGGAAAATGACAGTTTTCCTTAAAACCAGCAGCAGCCTGCCGATGCACTATCTCTAGGATTAGAAATTTTCTTACATGAACATAATGGTTCAGAGGGGAAATTGTTAAAACTGAAACCGAGCACAAAGAAGCAAAAGTGTTTCAGTGAACCTCATGCATTTTAGTTCAACTCTGGCAGCAAGAAAACAAAACCACATAATCTAAGGCTCACACCCAACTCTCTGAAGCCCCATGTCTGCTAGTTCCTGTGTGGTTTGCCTACAGACTGCAGTTCTGACTGGGGGTAGTTTGGAGGAGGGAGTAAGAGGTTAGGGAGGGGGAGGCCCTACTGATGGATCTGTGAGCGTGAGCCCTCTTTTTAGAGTGGTGGTTGGAAGACAGCACCAGGTGGATCCGTACTCTGAAATGGCAGCAATTTGGATGTGAATTCATCTTCCTTCTTGCAAGAAAGGATTCTAAAAACTCAGTGTCAAAGCCAAGCCATAGACTCAATCTCTTCTCTTCTAAAAGGTATGTCATTATGCAACATCAGTCCACATACTCTAGCGGTCTTGAGCAGTTTTAGGGTTTGCAGAATGCTCCCCATGAATCAAATCTTAATCCCATGGGTTTCCCAAATACTGCTTTTAATACGTGGTCCCCTCAGCTAAGGCCTCTTAATCTTTTGCTGTAGCAATGTCTGTGGTGTTAAGATTTAACTTCTAACTAGCAAATGAACTAGGAGAGGACTTGTTTCTTACCCAACCCATTACACACACACAAAGAAACTCCACTGATGGCCTTCTGAGGGTTACAAAGGTGAAACTCCACTTCACCAGAGTCAGCATTTAATTCGAACTGGGAAATTAAGGCGAGGGGCTGAGCAACAATGAATGAACACCAGCACTCTGAGGTCAGGATTTCTCTCGTTGCTTGCATTTCTGCTTCTGTTAGTATTTATGCCACCTTTACAATTAACTCCAGCTTGGATCTCTGTACGAAAAGAAAACTTTGTGTTGAAATAGATTTGGGGGGGG
>VMDR010016149.1:0-21469 GCA_007922815.1 Macrotus californicus | reverse complement strand
TGGGAACAGGAAAGACATTCCCTAAGTATTCTTTCTAAACAGTGCTAAGCTTGACCTTGACGTGTTTTATTTTTTAATGAGCTACTTCATAGCTCTGTAGAGGTAGAAGTTAACTTAAAAATTTTTGTCTAGTAGAATTGTAAATAATCCTATCAAATTAAACAGATAACCCTAAAGATTACAGTTTATGACCCTATTGGATATAAAGAAGTTTTGTATCTCACCCAGAAAACCAATCCAAATAGTGCCTATGAATACCTAGTTTGCCAAAAGTTCTTTGGGCAAGTTTTAGCATCTTAGTAGTTCCATCAATAATCAAGTTGAATAGAAATTTTGCAGTTTCCTCCAAAATTCTTATTTGAGTTATGATTGTGCCTTTTTTGAAAATTTATATGTTAACTGAATATAGACAACATGTTTCTTTCTGCTAAAATATTTTAAAATGCAATATTAAACATCATTATATATTTGCAAAGCATGGGAGAAAATAGCCACTTTCATGTTTTGAGTAGTTACTTTGAAGTATTTTTACTATATAAAATATTTAGTGTATTGATATAACATTTAGTGATTTAAAAAGCCAGACCATTTGAAGATGACACCTTCAACCTTGTTCCAATACAAATACAAATATGTATTAAGTTTATATGCTGTATTTTAAAAGTAAACCCTGTATATATTTACAATTGTGCTAGTATGTCATTTCCAAAGTTACTTTAAAAACCTGAATCAAAGTGTGCATGGTGAAACATGTATGTGATACACTTTTGTGTTGTGGTTAAAGTGTGTAGAAAGTGTTTTGTGAAGAACATAATCTGTTCTGAGGAAGCACTGAGGTGTTCTGACAAAGATGGTCTCACTGCTAGGAAGTATAACACATCTATCTATTGTTTCACAGAAAATGCATTTATGGAGGGTCAAGTTCAGGCATAGGCCTTTGCTAGACCTCAAAAACAATGCACCAGAAGAGCATGAATCCTTTCCACAATAAGTTTTTACGTATAGCATTCACTATTATTATAGCTAGCCTTTATTGAGTACCTGTAGTGTGCTATGTAGCCTACAAGGTACTTTACATTATTTATCACATTTAATTTTATGGATGAGAAAATGAAGACTCAGAGAGGTGAAGTAACTTCATCAAGCTATTATAATTTGTAAATGGCAGTTCCATCAAATCCCCAAACCTCGGTCCTTCCGCTGAAAAGAGAAGGTGTGCCTGTGTGTGTGTCTGAGTTACTATAGTATATTGCAGAGTATTATACATTTGAAAGTTATACAAAGGTCTCTAAAATTCATAGAAGGTATATGTTTAGGTAGAAAGGTTGGTGTTACTTGACAATGGGGATTGACCCAAACCTTGATAACATATTGGGGTTCAACTTTTGAGCCAGAAGCAAAGAGTATTTCAGGAAAAAGAAAACCATTGTTAGCGAAAATGGTTTTGGAAACCAACATAGCCCGATTTAATTGTGAATGCTGCTATTTGTGAAAGAGGAATAGAAATCATGTCGATGCCCAGTCATAGGCATCCTCAATGCATGTTAAGGAAACCAGAGGCAGAAGGAGAGAGGTTATTGGAATATTACAGGAAGAAATGCATTTGAGAGGCAAAGAAATATGACATAAGAGGCTTATTCAAACCACGTCCACATGTAAAAGGAATTGTCATCTGGAGGAATAAAGGATAAATTTGATGTGTCAGGTTTAGGGGAACAGTACCGTGGTGATATGATTAGAAGATGTACAGAGACTACAAGAAATCACTACTCTGTGTCCCTACAGATCTCTGCTCTCCTGCCCTACCTGGCACATTCCATTATTTGTATCTATTTATGTTTTTCAACTGTTGGTTGCACGAGAACAGGGACTAGGTCCTACCCACCCTTGTGTCCCTGGTGGCAAGCACAGTGTCTGCATCAGAGCAGACCACTACCTAAGAATTGAGGAGGAACAAGGGTCACATATGGAATTGATGAACAGGATGACAAAGCCAGCCTGGGGCCAGGGAGTTGGACTGCCCATTGGACCATTACACAGACATCTCACTGGAATTTGAGATTCAGGACAGGTGCGTGGAAGGGAAATAGAACTGTAAGGGCATAGTTGGAATTCAGCTGCAGAGAGGTTACAGTCAAGATGCTTAAAGTGCTCGATGAGAAGGAAGGAGAAGAAAGCTGGGAGAGAGATAAAGAGGGAAGGCACAAAACTTTGAGCATTTCTATCACTTACCGGTGAGAAAAAGGTGTGGGGGAGGCAGCAGGGAAAACACTGTTTCATGAGTTTGATCTGCATTATAGACTGGGTGACATGAACAGCACACATTTATTGCTCACAGCTCTGGCCCCAGCAGAGTTGAGTCTGTTGAGGGACTGCTCCTTGGTCTATAAATGGCTGTGTTCCCCGTACATCCTCACAAGATGAACAGCAGAGAGAAAGCTCTCCTGTCTCTTAGAAGGGCACTAATCCCATCATGAAGGCCCTACCCGCTTGACCTACTTACCTCCCAAAGGCTCCACATCCTGACTCCATCACATTGAGGGTTAGAATTCAAACAACTGAATTTGGGGGCAGAGGGACACAAACATTCACCCTACAGTGAACACCACAGAAGATTTTAAAGAAACTGTTAAGCAGCTGCAAAGAGAATGAGAGAAATTATAACCTCGTCGATACCACAAAAGGAGAGTTTCAAGTATGACAGCTGTTATAAGTGTGGACTGTAAGAAGGCAGTTGAGTTTGATAACTAGAAGGTCATTACTGACTACCAAAAGTCTTCCAAAAAATCAAAATTCAAAGAATGAATGAGTCCATAAAGAAACACTTTATCTTACTCTCAGTGGTAAAAATCAACACATTAGACTGGTGGTCCCGTGTGTATTGCTAGTGTGAGGATGAGAAATTACAGGGTTCACTGCCAGGTTGATTTTCACCTTATTCATTTGGTGAGGGAGATTTTAAACTCGTTGATATTTCAGTGCTAAACAAGTCACGTTCACCTGTTCATTAGAGCTTCCTTCATTTCTTTTCAATTCACTTTCGAATCAGTGTGGCACTTCCCTGTGTCAGGGCTCTGCTTCTCAGTGAGTGCAATTCCCAACTATTGATGGATGCGACATATCCACTCTGAAATATGAAGGAGAATAAAATGCAACATCATCATAGGAACACAGATGCAAATTTACTGGCTTAGACTGAAAGGTTGTTTAGTTTCACTGAATTTATCTAAGCCCTTGTAGAATAGTTCTTATGTCAAGATATGACTTAACAATAAATATTAAGGACATGAAGATTTATACTTAAGTATTTATTTGTACACAATAAAAGAATGAGTACAGATCCCTTAGCTGACACTTAGCAAATTTTATTGGGCATGTATATTATATAATGGCCATTAAACAGCTCAAGAAAAATTAAATGAGCTAATTCTGTACTATTTACTAAGAGAAATTTTCTTTTGAATTTATTGGGAGGTTTGCCTGGAGGGAAAAACCCTAAATAATCAGATCTTTCCCCCTACCCCAGAATATTCACATGTAGTTTAAAGTGTTGATGTTCAGTATTAAAGTACTAGTGTAATTCTGCATGAAAAGTCGCCTCTTTTCACAAGAGTATAGATGGTACCTTAATCATAGTCCAACTGCTATGTAGCTTATGATATGAGTTGTGGCCTCGACCTACTGTTAACTCCACTGGAGGGATTAGTATTATGATCAACTAGCCTTTTTATTAATATCATCCAAAGAATCATAGCCAGTACATGATTTTGGCAGAAATACGCCATCAGAGACAAACTGGTATATCAAAGATACTCCTGGGCAAAAATAAATGCCTTAGCCGAATCTAAAAGAAACATTGTGTGTTCTAACTTAAGTATATGACTGGGGACATGTTAAGAGAAATTTACGCCAATGCCTGGGCCTCGCCTCAGTCACTGGCAGGCAGGGATTTGGGACATAAACTGGGTATGGACGTGAGGACCTACCAGGGGACCATTAGCAACCAATCAAAGAAAATCAGTTGGGATGAGCTCTTTGTTCAATTTGAGCAGATTGTTTATTTTCTCAAATTTTTTTTAGTTATGGTTCTGAGGGACTTTAGAAAACTCCCATTCTCTCACGCTATGTCAAGGTTCAAATTCTCTTACTTGTTTAACCAGTTATAGATAAGTGCTCAGAGTAAACAGTGATGCACCATGGATCAGCAACCAACCTGAATGTATTCTTTCTTTACCATATGTATCCATGAAAAGGACCACTAAGGATAAAAAAAAATGCAGATGAAAAAGACCAAGTGTTTCACTACCCCTGAGATAAGGATTTAAAATCTGTATCTTTCTGAACAAGAGGCAGGAAATTAAGCCTCATATGCAAAGTACAGAATGTTGTCAGACTCCAGTGTTTGTTCTACTGCAAGATGAAACATGGAATTTACTCATTGTATTAACACACCACACACAAAATCTACACTTGGGAGTGATGAAGTTCAGAAACTAGTTTTTCTGGGCCAATGACAGAATGTTATTAATTGGATTGTTCAAAAAAATATTAAGAGAACAGTATCTCTCCTAACCATCCATCCTTATCTCATGGGAAATATGTCCCCTCTTCTATAGCCTGCTTTGACCGGATGGTCTGGCATGTCGTTACTGATGCACACTCTTTACCAGGGAGGAAGGCCAGTAGCATCCTTTGAATACAACTTGAAAATCGTATTTTGCGTCGTGTGATTTAAGTCTACAGTGTGTGAAGATGACTTTTTTCAAAACAAATTTTGAGACACAAAATCTCTACCCGTCTAAAGCGGAGGACACACACATGGATGTTGATGTGCGGTGTGGCGGGGGTTACATGTATGGCTGAAATGCTCTTCAGGGACATTGTGATAATTTATTGGTCCAGGCAAGCCTCAAATCTTTAGAAGCACGGACATTCCTCTTTGTGGTTGGCAGTCACTTTGGTGGGGGTGCACTTTGTTTCCTCCCAAACTATTTTACTCACCATTTTTTTATTAAAAATGGCAATGAGTCCATATTTAGTCTCAGTTGTGGGGACTCTAGAGACAATAAATCCTGATCCTGCCATTCAGGGCCTATAGTCTAGGGTCAAATGCTTGTAAACAAATAATCCGGGCCCTGTGCTACCTGTGCCAGGATAGGCGTGATCCTGGATCTCCAGGGTCTGGGGTAGCGGAGAAGGCCTCCCTGGAATGGTGGGTGATGGGAACAACACATACCAGTGCACAGGTAGGAAAAGTTGGTCTGATTCAGAGAACCGTTCACCACCTGTCAGGGGTAGGAGTTAGTGTGCGATGCGGCATGCTGAAGAAGGAAGCAGAGTCACCCAGCTTTTTCCACATTGGGCATTGGCTTGGTTTGATGGTTTTAAAACCCTTCACACTGGAGGTGTTCTGAGAGATTTGAGGCAAGTGGGCACGGTATGATGGGAGTGGTGTTTTGGAAACGCCAGCAGAGCAGCCTGGCTCAGCCCCTGAAGGGCGCAGTAGGCTAATAACTCATGAGCAGTCAGGGGAGAGCATCTGATCAAGTTCTGACGGGAAAATGTTTCTCTGTACTTTGAAATTATTTGACTTTGCTGCCAAATGGGAATTTCTGGAGAGAATATTGTGGTGAAGATTAGAGTTTTCTGTACTATTTATATTTTATTTCTTATTCTATAATATATTTAATACAGTGGTTACATACTTTCTGTTTGCTGTTTACCTAATTTGGCTCCCCTATTTTGGTTTATTTATACTTATTTCTATTTATATTTAATGTCTTTGTCTTTCATCAAAAGGCAACAAACAACAGTAGCAAAAATTCTAGTTATTGATTAACATTGGTCCTTGTGTTCAAAATAATTCACATAAATCAAGGTCTTTTGTTCATTTCTAGAATTTAACAGATGTTAAGAGAAAGGAAAGCAAAATAAATACTAATCTTTCTTTTGTTTTTTTATAATGTGCATTCCATTAACAGTTAATATATTCAATAATTTTTCTTTAAATGTTAAACTCTTCTTCATAAATATTGATAGATATTTTTTCAAGCAAATAATTTTCAAAAGGGAAATTACTAGTCAAAAATTCTACTTTTCATAATTACTTTTTGCCAGTTCATCTCTACTTTTTGCATTAATTATGGCTATTTTGCATGCTGACTTTCATAGGTCCCTGATTAACCTGATATTACCCTCTTCTGCATAGTCCTTGGATCTATTAGAATATTTTCTTTATATAATATGTATTGAGGGCAGGGCAGAGAGTTGAACGAACTGCAAATACACACATGCTTCACTGCCAGTGACCAAAACACATGGCGAGACCGAGTGAAGGCTAAGACTTCAGCGTCCTAAGCACGGGACCAACCATCAGCAGTGTCCCACAGTGACAGGTGCAAGTCCTTTTGCAGTTGGGAATGAACACAAAGTCTTCCTCCTATAGACTGTGATATTTGTTGAAAAGAAACCTTCATCGACGAGGAATAAATTGTGAGCAAGGCACGTGTATTTTTTAATGAAGAATATAAAATCTTAGTCTGATGATGGATTCATACATTAACTATGAGCAGCCATAGCAATTGATTTCAGGGCGATAGACACAGAATAGTAGCAGAGATGTGCCTCCATGTTTTGTTGTGCAGCTGGAGCGCCTTGCATATAGGAAGACATTCAAGGTTTGCACAAAATATCAATCTCTGCTTAAAAATTTTACAGGCTCTGTATTATATATAGAAAGACAAAATGCAATTTGTGTATGATATTTATAGTGCAACGTTTGGTAGAAAACATCCCAGGATCCTTATAAACAAGTTTGTAATAATTCATAAAACGTTTTATTTAGAATTAGGAAAGCATTGTTGAATCCAGTGAAATGAAATTAAGGGATCTCCATTTCCTGATTTGAATACACTGTACCATAGACTATTTTTCTTGACAGCTGTAAGTCTTTTATTTCAGTGGTTTTTATTTTTTTTTATTTTGGGGAAATTAATTTCATGAATTGTAAATTATAGGCTTTAGTTTGCAATACTAAAGAGTAAGGGCTTAAGGTCATCAAGACCTGGATTTAAACACTCATTCAAACTCCCCTTTCCTGGGCCATCTTTGGTCATTGACCTAAATGCTCTAAACTGCATTTTCTTCATCTGTGAAAAGGGATAGTATCTAACCCTTAAGGTCATTAGGAAGATTGAATGAGGAAGTGTCTATGTAGCTAAATACAATAGCAAATCTCAATAGTTGACTGCTATCATCCTCATCATCAATATTATCTTCAAAGATTTGCTGAAGGGACTATCCTCTAAAAAAAATTTATTTTTGGAGGGAAATACTTTAAATTTGGTTACCTAATATTCAATCAGAGTAAAAGGAACCAGCAAAATTAAATAGTATAGGAATCCCATCAAGGTATGTCCTATAAACCCCTGTAGTGGTAAATCTTGTCTGTGTATTAGCTAAGCAGGTGCCATGTCCATACAGCCAGTTAAAAAACATCGCCTTCTGAATTAAAACATGCCAATGACTCTTATAGTCATCCATCTGACCGTGCCTGTATAGAAAACATCATTTTGAGGGCCATGTACTTTCATTGCTATTGGAACTGTGCCTTGAAAAATAAAACTATGTCTGAACTGAGTCGTTTTATTTACCTTCCGATATTTTCCTCCCTACACGTGTAGCCAGATACGTGGGGAGAGAACATCTAACCAAATAAAATAAGAAATCTGCTGGCATTTGGACTGTGGACGCTGCAATGCAATCTTTATTCCCCGTCCCCACTGAATGCTCCCTCAGTTCAAAAATAAATAGAGACCAAAACAAACAAACAAGTAAACAAGTGCAAAATTCCCTGCAAAGGCACCTTCAAGAGGTGTGAGCAAACAATTAGATGAACACCTCCAGTCTCCACATTCAGAAATGAAACTATTTGCCTTTGCACCACATACCAATGCGTCTCTTCCTCAAATTACACTTTCAATTCTGCATAATTATCAAAAGTACAGAGAGAGCTTAAGGTAGATGTGCGTGTATGTGTGTGTGAAATTTTTGGATTAAATTTCCAACTAATGAAGGAAACAAACACAAAAATCGGTTCCTTCTCCGCCCCAGCCAAGCTGGATAGTGACGCTTCATGAATTTGGCGGTGGGGTTAAGATTGGTGTCAGTAGCTGTCTTTGTTAAGTTGGTAAAGAATGAACGAGCTGCCAGCCCAGACAGACCTCACATCCCCCTGGCACACCCCACCCATCCTAACACCTCACAGAACAGTTTAGATCTGGGTGGCATCACCTGGAGGACCTTGCTAAACATCCCTGACCTCTATCCTGCTGCAGGTGGGAAACTGCCCTTACGGGGGGAGAGGCAGCTCCTGGTCCAGGAACCAGAGCAGAGCAGAATGAGGTAGACAAGAACCCAGGGGCCAGACCGCCTGAGTTTGCTCTTTTGCTCTGCCATTAGCTCGGTGGGTGAGCCTGGTCTTCTCACATAACATTTCTGCCTTGGTTTCCTCATCTGTGAAACTGGGTAAGAGTTGTGCTCTTTTCATGGGGTTGCTGTGGGATTAAATGAGCAAGTCACACGTCCATGCTTAGAATACATACTCTCTGGGTCATGGTAAGCACTCAGTAAGAGTTAGTTGTTACGATGTCTGGATGTGCTGGGAGATCTCCCCTCGTGGGATCCAACCAGTCTCTAAAGCTAGGTACATATTCGGACATTCCCTGTCCCAGGAAGGTCAGGAATTCCGGGGGCTGCTCTGGACCTGAACGTCATATGTGCACACTCGGTGGAAAGCACTTCCACAACTTTGGTTCGATCTGCCACTGCTCTGTGCTCATTTATCTCTCTTCTTTTAGGGTGTGAGCCTTTCAAATCCGATCTTTGTTTTCACTGTTATAGTACATAGGAAACATCTTTTTTACTCTTGCAATTATCCCTTTTATTTTATTTTTTGAAAAGGTATTATGTTACCCTGTCTTCTGAGGTACCAGAGTTGAGAACTCGTCATTAAATATCATTTTAAAAAGAACCCTTTCCTGTCTCCAGGTACATTATCATAAAAGAAGAAAAGAGGACATGATAAAGCAGAGGTTTTCTAGGGCACAATGAGATGACATTAAAATGGCAGGCACTTCAAACTGCGAACACAAAGCGACTGGAAAGAACTGAGTTGTAAGGCACAGAAGAGGTTTCTAATCCATCCCTGTCCTGCTAATGGTGCTGACTGATGTTTCCCCATGTAAATGTAATCCTTTTTTCCAAACCCAGTCTTCCAGTGGAAAAAACACAGCCAACCACTCCAATGATCTTGGCAGACGCAGACCATCTCTCTTCTAAAAGAGTGTTTCCTACCAGCCCCCCAGCCTGGAGGGAGAGAACAGCTCACTAGCTGCCTGCCCTTCGTTCACCAGGAACTGGCTTATGCAAATCCTCTGCAGCGACCTCACGTGGTACTTCAAAATGCACACCATTTAAGGGAGAGTAAAACATATTCTGCACTCCGACATAGCATAGAATTTGTCCTGGAAAGAACAGGGGAGGGAATTAAAAATCAATTCTGAATTTATAGGATGAAGTTTCTCTTAAAAAAAAAAAAGTTGACATGATCTCTTTCACCTAGTTCATTAACATCAGTCTTCATAGCCCATCGTAATTTAAAAGTAAGTAAATAAACTGCCTATCCAATGTTTCATTTTGTCATACTTTAAAATGTTCATTTAAATAGATTGCATATCACAACCAGTGACCATTGGAAGATGGTATTGTCAGAGGCCTCAGCCTTTGTCCCCACACAAAGAACCATCATCGGACAGCTATATCCCAACAAAAATACTGAGACGAATGCCCCAAAGAGTAGGAGAACCAGTTTCCTTTTGCCTGCTTGATCCCGTCCCTCGGGCCAGTGGTTCCCTCCCTGGAAGGGAAGAGCAGGGTCAGAGCAGAGGATCCCGCCTTTCAGGGCGCTGCAGGAGGACAGGCGTCAGTGTCACTGCACCCAGATACTGACAGGCGGAGCAGAGACATTCAAAGGTACTAGGGACAGGGAAGAAGGCAAGTCTACCAGCCATGCTGCAGAAGTGACCTCTGTTCCCAGGGGCCTGCTCTGCAGAGGACAGCAGCAGCCTTTGCCAGCGAGGACCTCAGAGGCCCTGAGGGTGTTACTGATTGCCCACAGCCATGCTCATCACTAGGCTCTGCTGTGAACACAGCAGATGGCTATCAGTGGGAGTGTAAATCGGTAGAGCCATTATGGAAAAGAAAAAATATGTGTGTGTGTACACACACACACACACACACACACACATATTCATGCATGCATTTTTAAATGGATGTGATTTTGCCGCCTTTAAAAACTAGTACAGAAAATAATCATTTAAATGTGTTTAACTTCACTAATCGGTCACTTTACTTTCTTCACAAGTAAAATCAGGGTTCACAAGTAAGCAGGATTTTACTTAATTTATGGTTTAGAAAGTTATTGAATTTGAAATAGTTTTGTTTTTAGAAGTGTATCATTTAATGTATATGCACCATGGACTATTTGATAATAAGAAAAAGCAAGTTAATAGGAAATACAAAAATGATAATTCTGCAAGTTTACCTCAAAATTAGTCTCACTACATTTAAAGTTGTATTTATCTGATAAAAATTAGTGTATAACATATAAAGTCATCTTTTTGTTTAAAAACTAGCTTGTAGTTAAATTTCATCTGTTTCTATAATCAACATGTCACTCTTGAGAACTATGTTAAAAATTAAGATTTTTGATTCTTTAGGATGTTGCACTGAGTTAGGTTTACAGTCACTGTTCCTGAGGGGTAGAATATAGAATAAAATTGTGTTCTACAAACAAAGGGGTAAATGGTTATTAATAAACAATCATTAAGGTCTACTAATTTTTTCTACCTTCAGGAGGGAGATGAGTAGAAAGATTATTAAGCAATGTGCCTTATTTATTACATAGGAAAAATTGAGTTTAGTATTCTGTACAAAGATCACAAATGGTATTAAGTATGTAATTGATGGTATTAACTATAGAAGTCAAAATGGCATTTTGATACCAGAGGGCATAAAACTGGATTTTCAGAAATGATTACATCTCAGTAAGCCATGAAGTTACGAAAAGGGCAGAAGTATTTTCAGAGATTTGGAAAATAAAGTGCTCATCTCTCTCACACCCCCAAGATTCAAATTCTGTATGTGGTAGAAGGCCATTCTCGAAGCACGGATGGCAAAAGACTAGGAACAGCACACAAAAGGGAATGATGTTTGTAGTTTGTATGGTGTCACTGCGAGTTGTTCAAATGAATGAAGCCCAGAGTATTTGTCACTGCCACTGTTGTAATGTGTAGTCTCAGCTGTCTCTACCCAACTGTCAACTCCTTAGAGACTAGGACAAGCTGCATTCATCTTTGTTTTCTCAGGATGTTAAATGAATATTTGCCTAATGAATAGAAGGTGGAGCAACAGTGGTGCTTACTTGGGTATAGTTACTGAGTGGGTAGGCGAGGGAGGGGATGAACTATACATCAAGAAAGCTCATAGCTCACTCACTCCATCAGAGGAGGATCCTCACTGTCCTGAAAAAGACCCCATCCTTTAAGGGTTTGGGTGGACAGTGTTCAAACTTGAACCTTGTAGGAGAGACTAGGATGTCTCCTTAGTAATGTAAAACTTTAGAATGAGATTGAACTAGGAATGAGAAGTCAGAAACTTTTAGAGATTCATTCACAGGATCACCTAGCATTGGTTCATCATCACTCATAACAATAGCACCAGCTATGTAAATCAGTAGTTAATTGTTTAGAGTGTGTTAATTTTTTTCAATAAATATTAAGTAGCACTGATGGAGAAAATGAATTTGGTTAAGAAGCCAAGGTAAACAGCGCATAACTGTTATCTTTCTTTACAATCATGTTGAACATCTACCTGCATGAGAAGGATAAGCATTACCTACAGCTATTCTGACTCCATTTCTATAAAAATGTTTCTGAACAAACTTCACCTTGGTAGTTATAACGCTCTGTGTGTGTATTTGCGTGTTGGGGTGTGAGTGTGTGAGATCATTCAAATGGTATCCAAATTATTTCCATATGCCCTGGCTTATTTCTTCCCAAAGACCATTTTGCCCTAATAGACTCCATAAAATTAATGGCAAACGCCCTTTCCCAATCCTCATGTTTAGAAAAATGCATGTGCTTATATGGGAGAAAATAGGTTATCTTCCTCAAATTCAGAATCTAAGATTTTACCATTGTCCGATGAGATTTGCATCGTCGGACTAAAGTCACACTCGCCGTCTATGTTACAAAAAGCATTTCCAAAGAGACTGTGGGGACAACTCTTATTTTCCCATTGTCACCCTGTCCCTTTCCATAGTGATAGTTTAAAATTAATGCTTCTCTCACTTGACTAGGGACATTAGTCAAACCAAGTGAAAATGACATTTCCCTAAGATGCTGAGTCTGCCGTCATCTCTGTTTACCTACATTTACACCCCAATTACTCTTGAAAATAAAGTAAAATTTGCAAGTATTCCATGCAGTGAAGAAAACAAACTTCGTATTCCAATACTTCACAATACTCTTCTATAATGCGACCTTCAGACTCTCACTTTTATGATCCCTTTTCTTTGGGAATCTCTCTTTCTTTGACTATTTTTCTATTGACAATATCATTTTTTTCTGATTAAAAAAAAAGGAAAACACTTCTGCTTTGAAGTTCATGTGTATGATTGACTTTCAGAACCAAGTTACCTCATGTTATAGAAGTAGTCATACCTGTCCAGACTTCCCCCTTCCCAAGACATTCTTCCAGGGGCTTAAGGCCAACATCTCCCCAGGTGGCAAAGCCCTTGTATGACCCTCTCTCTCCCTTATCATGTGAAGCCACACACACCTTGTACACAGAGATGAAACACTAGTATTTTAAATAAAAAACATATTTTCTAGTTTAAAAATTGGCAATATTTTCCAAAACCATGGTTTAAAGGACATCCCAAGATTTAAAAAGTAATAATAATGGTTTTCCAGTCTTTGTTACACATAAGAAAATAAAATCCTCATTCTCTGCTCTGAATGCTCAACACCCTCAATATTTTAGAGTTCTCATCGTGAGATAAGTCTACTGTTACTAGGTATAACAAACACCTATTGTTCATGGGGGAATATAAATTTTCAGATATCAAGCCATAAAACCAAAATTAGACATGGTGTGATTTTAAGGGACTGTCCAATGCCCAGTTAAATTTTTACTGTGTCTTTTTCCTACATTGTGCTTAAATTTATGAAGTCTATTATCATTCTTATTTTATGTGTGCTTATGCTTATATCATGAGTCCAAATTTATTTTACAGTCTTATGAACTTAAACTTTTCCTTTTGTATCAGACATAAATAAAATCTATCTTTATGTATAAAGTCTTTCTCCATCAGGGTGATAGCTCATTTCCTAATTCAGGTAGAGTTTCCCTTTATTGTCTCATGTCATTCTTCCATGGCAGAGCTCAGAACCAATCATGGTCATTTTCATCTTCCTCCCTCCAGGTCCCACCTAACTAACTGCATCCTCAGTGAAGCTAACCATTCTCTCTGAGTTCTGTTAGGTATCTGTCTTAATGAGGTTGAACTACTGCAACAAAATCACATAGACTGGGGGACTTAAACAACAGACATTTATTTCTCAGAGTTCTGGAGGCTGAGAAGTTCGAAATCAAGGCATGGGTCAGTTTCGTTCCTGGTGAAGCCCTCTTTCTGGCTGTGGACATCTGTCTTCTTGCTTTGTCCTCACGTGACAGAACAAGACATACTCTTGTGTGCATCTTATGAGGGCACTAATCCCTTCTCGAAGGCTCCATTCTTGTGACCTAATCAGCTCCCACGGAGACCATCTCTAGACACCATCACTCTGGGGGTTAGAGCTTCAGCACATGAATTTGGGAGAGACACAGCTCAGTTTATAGCAATATTAATTTCTTTAGAATTTGTACATGCCATATGAGTAATTAGTTCATGATAGAGTGCTGCCGGGAACATTCTTTCATGGTCACTTGCTCATTCTTACCTCAAGTCATTTACTTAATTGGATTAAAATTCCAACACTTAACGATGGTTCAGAACTTACTACCATCAGATCTTGTATACCATCAGATCTCATTTAACATGTGCATTCCATGCCTGTACAAAGAGTGATTGATGTAGGCAAGCCAACCATTGCATCAAACCTGGGAGACAAGCATATCAGAGAACCAACCTCATTCTTATCTGAAGACAAAGTCTACACATGTCCCTGGAATGCCATTTACCTAAAATATTAAATTTCAAATGTTAAACACATGTCTTGTTTCACTCATTTGTTTATACACACACACACACACACACACATACACACACACAATATTGTTCAATATATTTTATGTTAAATATATCAATTATATATTTGTTTTAAACATGTTTTAAGAATTGTACTATGAGCTGTTACACATTTGGAATAAAAAAAATTAATGAGACAACCCCTTGTCCTCAATGAGGTCATTGTCTCTTAGGTAAGAAATTCATAAACACATAATTATAAAGCAATAAACCTTTTTATGTTCATATTAACAAGTAAATTCTACTAGCAATTTTATTAATGAATACATTTTATGTAATTGTTACTTTTAACTTTTCTGGGGCTCTTATTTTTAAGTTTCAAGTCTTTGCTTTGTATAGCAACGGATAGCTGAAAGAAAATAAGGTTAGCATATTATTAGGTAGTAGAGCCCCCGGAATTCTATATTTCTATCCCCAGAGAAATAAAATTGGCTCTAGTGTAGTATGATAATGCTTCCAATGATGAGTAAGGAAAATATTTCTCACTTGTATTAAAGAACAGCAGGAGAAGATTATACTCAAATAAGACTCTTGTTATTTCACTATTATAGAAAACCATAAGGACCCAAATGAAAGGACCTCTTATGAAATGTCTGAGGCAGAAGGAATAAAACAAGCTAAACAGATCAGCTATTCCTGGAGCTAAGCTATCTCAGACCTCCTCAGAAATCACAAATATTTTCACTTCAAAATTCTGTCTCCAGGTCTCCACAGGCTCACTGATGATCTGTTTTGTTGTCTTCCTCCTTCATTTGCTACATGGGACGGCCGATGAGACCGAGCCAGGTGTCTGTGCTGAGTTCTAACCTCGTTGGTTTCCTGAAATCTGTGCTGACCTCTGAAGGAAAGGCCTCATTAGCGTTTCTGGCATTTTTTTCATTCATTTTATTTATCCATTTAGTAAAAGAAAGGACCATCACAGTTTGCCAGAAGGAAGTGAGTACAAAAGTCACTACAAAGTAAAACAGGCTTATGACAATAAGAGTGTAATGGATTTTAATGGCGAAATCAGTGGTAGAAATCAACACAGAAGGGCGTAAGACAAGACCTTAGACTTCAGGCGAGAAGAGTAGGCACATTGCCTGAGATCATGCAAATTGTAAACCATTGAGCAGAATGCAATTCTGGTTCTCTGGTCCCACACACAAAGAGCTAAGGCAGGGAGGGGTTTGAGGAGGGGGGAGGGGACCTTGGGGATTACAAGATCCGAACGAATCTGGTTCACCTGGGAACCTCCCTGTTTTCTTTATTTTACTCCCCATGATGCCCTCCACAGTGGTCTGTCTATAATACCTCATCCCACAAGAAGCTTTAAGAAAGCCCTTCTTGTTTATAACACTAGGGACCCAAAGTCACTTCTTATAATTCCTTAAAAATTCAAGTGTAGCATACCTTGGAGAAAATACCTGGAGTGGGGAAGATGCCTTGGGTTAAATGACAAGATGACTCTTATACCTGTTCACGCATCCTGCAAAGTATTGTGACTATAGCTAGGTGACCACACTCACTCACACAGTTATGAATATAAATATACAGGAATACACATATGCATGCACGTAATTTAGCCTTGGATCGATTCAATTGTTAAATATATTGATACCTATGTGGGAGGGTTTTAATTACACTGAAATAAAATATATGCTGTTATTAAATTGAGTCAGAAGATGGTTAGAATAAATGAACACGGTGTATAATTTATCTCCGCAGGACCAGTGTCCAAGGTGGTGCCTGGCATATAGTAGTATGTTAGTAAGTGTCTGTGGAACTGAATTCCGTTAAGGCCCAAATCTAACTTTGCTCATTCTGGTGAGCAAGACCTGAACCAAGGGCTCTTAGCTGTTTAAAAGTAGGTCTTACGACTCCATTTCCCTTGAATAACTTATATTTTTAACAACCAACCTAACTGATATTGTGAAGTTGCAGAAGGATTTCATATGTATTCACTCGAGGATCGTTTGCTGAAGTATTTTCCATTTTATTTTATTTTTCTTTAATAAACAAGGCAAGGGGGGATTTCAACAGACAAGTGCCTTTCAGCGGTGACCCGAGGGTCTGTACGATGCAGTAGGAATGTTGAATTTATTTCAATTTAGACAACTGTCACTTCAGCCTATTCCCAAGTAGCAGCAAACGATTCACATTGATTACGCTGGCAGTGTGTGGGTCAAAGTGGTCATTTCGCATTCACATATGAAATCAAGCCTCTTCTTCTTGGTGCTCCCAATTTGTAAGTGCTCTTTCTGGAAACACGGTTAGGCTGACCTAAGGTGCCTTGCTGTTGTTTCCACGTCTCCTTGATGCTTATCACAGCCTCAGCCCAAGTTTCAGGACCCATAACCATTTGTGACTCTGTCTGGGAGACTTCCACCCCAATCGGGAGAGCAGTCGGCTGACTGCCATGGTTGATTGCTACCACTTTATAGCTCTGCCATGTCATATTTGAATTTGTGCTTTATAGCATTTCTGGTGCCCGGTCTGTTTACAGTCATCCTGCAGCTCACCCAGAATGCTTGATTAGGTATCACCCTGTCCTCCCCAGTTAAGATACATCCAACATGAAGCTTCTGTGCCAGAGCACGTCGTGCTTAGGGGCTGGAAGAGCGCATCCGTTATGAGTAGGACTTGACCAGTTTGGCTCATCACTTAGTGTTGAATTTGCTTTAGAAATAATTCTGAATTTAAAAAATCCAGTGAGCACACAGAAAGTCTTTGACGAGTCCTGCATTTACAGCTATTGGCTCTGATACATCCTCACATGCAGTAAGTTAAATAAAAAAAAATGCTGTGAACATTATTCAACCTCGGGAGGAAGATGTGGATAGGATGGGATCCCCAAGGGCGTCAGGGAGAATCAGTTTTCCTTTGTGTGAGTGGCTGGGATCTTCTTTTAGTGAATAAGTTGAGTATGTCGTTCAGCTACCCATTAGAGAGCACCTCTTATTTCAGCCTTTAAATTACGGTTTCCAGGACCCAAGCAGCCTTACCAGCTTTTCCGTCTTTTCCCTTTCTCTCATCACCGAATCATTGAAATGGAAAAACATTTAAAGGTATAGTGCTAAATTTAGATGACACTCTCATCATCCAGGATTGCAATTTGATCTAGAAAGTGATGTCTCACTAACGTTAAGGTATGGGCCACACTCCAGTGTAAGGAAATTGCTTGTGCTGAGTTGGGGATGTTTTATAAAAGAGCCTCTAATTTGTTTCTGTGATTGAGGTTACACAGTGGACATATCAGAATATTTGTTTCTAGAGAAAAGGACTTACAATGCCATGTGTATAAATAGTATATAATTATGCAAGGAGGAATCACATAAAAGGAAATAATCTATTATTATCAATTTTGTTATAAAACAAGGCCAAATATTGGTCTTAAAAGGAACATTTATTGAAGTGCATCATTTTCCTGATTGATAGGGAACACCTCCTAATTTAAAATTCAAAACAGTGATTTGTTTTCCATTGCTCTATGATAAAGCCTATACAGTCTTTTATTATTATTATTGTTGTAGTTGTTATTTTTTTATTATTGATATTTTTGGAGAGAGAGAGAGGGAGGGCAAGAGAGAAAGAAATATCGATTTGTTGCTCCACTTACTGATGCATCGATTACTTCTTCTATGTGGCCTGACTGTGACTGGGGCGACCCTGGTACATCAGGACGAGGCTCTGTCCACCAGAGCCATCCAGCCAGGGCAGCCCTGTCTTTTTAAAGCAGACAGCTTTACTCTACTTAATAGCTGGTGAGTCACGACTATTAAAAACTCTGCCTCTAGTAAAGAACTAAATTTGTTCATGAATTAGATTGAATTATTTTGATTTTGTATAATGTTCAGTATAGTTCTGCATGCAGTCATAAAGTTTGCTGTCTTAATTTATCCCAGCAAAATTAGTAATAAATCAGACACAATTGTATTTGTAACAGTAAATGAGGTAGTTATGTCATGAAAATGCATTGCATTCCTAATTAAGTATAAATTATAAGTGGTTAAGTTTGCAGTCAGTGTTTTTACTTGTACTGCGGTATTCTTTATCTTTTTCATTTTCTAAGAATATTGGACAACATATACATTTTTGAAGTTTACAACAAAGAGGAAGAAAATTTTGTCCAATCATGCCTTCATAAAATGTTTGCAGAGTATATTTCAAGGTCATACATGCAAATATGTTTAAAATAAGTAATAAAACTATGGCCCGATTAAGCCACTAAATGAACTTCCACTACCGAGTTATGTTTTAAAAGATTCATAAAGTTAACTGCTCTATGCCCCAGAATCTATAGACATTGTTCAAAAGGCATATCCGATAGCTAACATGGACTTATCGGGACCAAATAATTAAATTGTTTCTAAGAAAAACATGGATAATGTCATGTGTATGAATAGTGTATAATTATAGAGGGATGTATCAAATACAGGGAGACACAAATAACCTATTATTATCAAGTTTATTCTAAAATAAGACCACATGTTGGCATTAAAAGTGACATTTATTTAGGGTCACTTTACAATCCCGAAAGTAATGTGATCTCCAGTAGAGATTCTCGTCCGGTGGTACATTTGAAGCTCGAGTCCTGTAACAGAGATACTGTGCCAATAAATGCAGAATGTTGTTAAAAATGTTGAAAATATATTTTGCGTATATTGATTAGGAGTCCAGAAAGCCTGCTGTAGCAGAGCTCTCAGAATAACAGTGGTTGAAAAGGATGGAAATTCATGTTTTCTCTGACATGACAGCCCAGGATGATGCCATGGGGAGGGCCCAGGCTCCTGATCTCTCGCTGCTCCGTCACCCTCCGCATGTAGTTTTCATCCCGTGCTTCTAGGATAGCGGCTCTGGTGATGCCCATCCAGATAGCATTAGAGCAAGAAAGGGAATGGAAGGCATGCCCCTCCCCTTTGAAAACATGGTGTGGAAGCAACACGTTTCACTGATGCTCCTTGGCCACTGGCCTCTGCTCAGTTGCACGTCCGTGCCTGGCTGCAGGGGGACTGGGGGATGTAGTCTTTAGATGATCAGTCAAGTACTTAGCACAAATTCTGGGATTCCATTTTTAAAGAAAAGAAGGGGAAAGGTGGACATTGAGGGGACAATAGAGCTTTCTACCAAAAGGCTAGATGTAGGTATAAATAATGTGATAATTCACTGTAGTCTGGAGTGACCTTATAAAACAGTGCTGAGTGTCTTTTCTATTTCTATGCCTGCACATCTGCCTAGAACACTTCTACTCAGTCACCCTCTACCTGGCTGATTCCTGCTCTGCCTTTGGCATCTCTCTAAGGCACCTGTATTTTGCTAAGAAGCTTTCATCGGCACTTATGTAACCATCCACTGTACTTCCTCATTAGCCTGGACGTGTCCATTTGGTTATCGTTGCAATAATGTATTTTAATGAGTTCTTTTTATATCCCTGTTGCCCTATACTCCAGGAACCTTCAGGAAAGAACTGTTTTATTCTTTATACTCTTGAGCCAAGACCTGGTGTATGATATGTACTCAGACACTTTTTAAATGAGTAAATTAATGAATAAATAAGTGAGGTTGCTGTTAGATGTTCCAGAATATTCAGTTAAGTATAGTGGGATCCCAGGCACGGAACTGCATCTGTCAAATGCTTTCAGCACAAAAACCGAAGACTAGGATTACTGCCTTGGTGAGCACTTTGCTGTTGATTCATGGTACAGAGCGTGCCAAAATCTTTGGAGATGGGCAACAAAAACCAAAGGAAAAGCTGACATGCTTTCCATGGCTGGGCCATCCATTGAACACCCCTGGGAGGCGCCAGTCCCAATGAGGACCAGCATGATGCAGTGGCCCCGATCAAGTAAACAGTGTTAACTTTCTTCCACAGAAATTGAAGTTCTTAAGCCTATTAAGAAATACATAATCTTTCATAAAAAGTAATAAATTCTTATACATTGAACATACTTTAATTAGATTTTTAAGCAACTGTAAAGTATGAATTATAAGATCCTGAGATTTAATGTCATTTTAATTTTGCCTCAAAAAAACCGTTTCCTGTGTTGTTGATTGCTTTTATGGTACATAGAGCAGGCAGGACGTAGAGCTAGAGGAAAGAAAAAGAATATTTAACGCAACTACTCTCAAGTACAAATAAAGTAGTGCTAAGGAAAAGGTTTGTAAAAAGGTAAGTTGAAATACAGTAGGAAACAATATAATCACATATAATCATATATTATTTATAAATTATATACATATTATTTATCCCTGGAAGGTATTGTAGTCAATTTATCTCACTTTATTATTAAACCATTCTTTTTTTTTCTAGTTGTGGTATCTGAAATTTTTATTAGCATTTGGATTCAGTATATTTATGGATAAGAGAATAAGATCACCTTATTCAAAAATTCTGTTTTAAAATCAATTCTTTTTAAAGGTTATCAAAGAAAAGTATTTATTATAACAGGGTTATTTTTGTTATCAGTTTTAAACAGGCAAATTGTCTGTTTGACATTGGTCATATCTTTGATTTTATATCAGTACAGTCACCAAGTACCGTGCTTGGCAGGTAGGTCCTCAATAAATGGTAACCTTAACTTTTTGCTGCCATTTTTGTCAGATTAGTATGTATTAAAATTCCAATGCTAGAAAAAGAAAATAATGCTCTAGGACCATGCTGTCTGGTAGAACTTCCTGTGATGTTAGAAATGTTCCATAAACCCAAAGTGTCCACAATAGTAACCACCAACACACGGGGCTATTGACCACGTAAATGCAACTAGTACAACTGGAGCATTAAAACTTTTATTTACTTCAATTGACTTACATCTAAAATCGAGTAGCCATAGATGGCCAGTGGTTACCACTGGATGATGCAGTTCTACAAGATCCTGTAAAAGCTCTCTTTAGAAGATATTCATTTCATTTTAATTCAGCATAAAAATTAAACATTTTATATGCATTCTTGTAAGCATTATTGCAGTTAGTTTGAATTTATTCTTGGAAGTCCATTATGTGGTATAATTTTGTAATCCATGGTATTTTATATAAGAAAAAAATCATTCTAATTGATTTGCTGCTTGGTCCTAAAAACCACTGTCATAGGATTCTTGCTTAAAAAATTCATCCCAAAATGGC
>VMDR010016148.1:0-21473 GCA_007922815.1 Macrotus californicus | reverse complement strand
ATGATAACACAACTTAAAATTTGGAGGGTACAGCTAAAGCAGTGATGACAGAAAAATATACACCTTCAAAAGAGTATATTAGAAAAGAAGATAGGTTTAAATGCAATAATCTAAGGTTTTCATGTAAGATGTTACATAAAGAATGGCAAATTAAATACAAAGTACACAGAAGAATGATATGAGTGGAAATAAATAAAAGGGGAAATAGACAAGCAATAGAGAAAATAAACAAAGCCAATAGTCTTTTGAAAAGCTGAACAAAATAAATAAGCTCTACCAATGCTAGTCAAAAGAAAAGGTAAAAAGAATAAAAACACAAAGTACCAATATTAAACTAAAAAGAAGGCAGAACTTCAATACTATCGACATTAATACAAGATAATAAGAGAATATTATGAACAACTCTGTGCCAGTAGGTTTAACTGTTAAAAAATAGACAACTTCCTTGAAAATCACCAATTACCACAATTTACAAAAGGGGCCAGATTTCCAGGAGCAATGGAAAATCTGAAGGGTCCCACATCTATTTAAAAATTGAATATGTAATTAAAAATCTTTTCTCAGAGAAACCTTTGGCCCGGATGGCTGCACTGGTGAACTCAATCCTGCTCTTAAGGAACAAGTAATATCAATTTTACAATAGTTATTTCTGAAAACAGAAGAAGATGGAACTTTTTCCAACTCATTTTTTGAAGACAGTAAATCCTGATACCAAAACTTGACAAAGATGGTCCTAGGATAGAAAACTAAAGATCGGAATCCTGCATGCACAATAGCAAAATGTTAACAAATTCACTTTTATATAATGTAAAGAGGGGAATACATCATGACTAAGGGGGTTGATTTCAGGATGCAAAGTTTGTTTAACATTAAAAGCCAATCATTACTTAAATTTTAAAAAATCTAGATATATGGAAAAAATTTGAAAAAACTTTTCTTGATAAGAGTCTCAGCAAAGTACAACTAGAAGACAACTTTCTCAATTTAATAAACTGCATCTCTGAAAAACCTATGGCTAACATTCATAGTTAATGAAAGACAGGATCCTCCCCCTCTAAGACTGGGTAAGGCTATCTGTTCTATTAAAATGAATTGCAGATTTAAATGTAAATATTAGGAGTTCCAGCCAAGATGGAGGCATAGGTAGAAACTCTTTGCTTGCTTGCACAACCAAAAGGAGGAAAACAACCAATCTAAAATCAATAAACAACCAGAAGTGCCAGAAAATCAAACTGCATGCAACTCTGACAAGCATGGGCTTAAAGAAATAGTCAGACAGAACAACCAGACCGGTAAGGCAGTGGATGGAGAGAAATCAGATGGAGGCAGCGGATGGTTCCGGCGGGGCTGGCTGCGGCGAGGCGGTGGGCTGCGAGTGCGAGGCTGACTTAAGGGGAAACTGAGACTCAGAGCTGGCTGTGGAATATGGCAATGGCAGTTACCTCGGTGGGAGAAACTCCTAGTCTCACAGGAGAGTTCATTGGAAAGTAGGGCTAGAGATGTGCTGGCCAGCTGCATTGTTCCCTCTCTGGCCCCTCCCCCACAAGCAGCACAGAAGTGCAACAAGAAGGGCTGCCCCACCATGGTGAATTCCTAAGGCCCCGCCCCCTTACAACTTATCAAGTGCCCTGAACAAAGAAATATGGCCCAAATGAAAGAACAGAGCAAAACTTCAGAAAGACAGCTAAGTGATGAGGAGATAGCCAACCTATCTGATGGAGAATTTAAAGCCCAGGTAATCAAAATGATCACAGAACTTACTGAGCTTGGTCAAAAAATGAAAGACACCCAAAATGAAATAAAGCAAAATATTCAGGGAACCAATAGTGACAGGAAGGAAACCAGGACTCAAATCAATGATTTGGAACAAAAGGAAGAAATAAACATCCAACCAGATCAGAATGACGAAACAAGAATTCAAAAAAATAAAAAGAGACTTTTGAACCTCTGGGACAACTTGAAATGTTCCAATATCCGAATTATAGGGGTGCCAGAAGGAGAAGAATAACAGCAAGAAGTTGAAAACTTATTTCAGCAAATAATGAAGGAAAACTTCCCCAATCTGACAAAGGACATAGACTTCCAGGAAGTCCAGGAAGCTCAGAGAGTCCCAAAGAAGTTGGACCCAAGGAGGAATACACCAAGGCACATCATCATTAAGTTACCCAAGATTAAAGACAAAGAGAGAATCTTAAAAGCAGCAAGAGGAAAAGAAAGAGTTACCTACAAAGGAGTGCCCATAAGGCTATCAGTTGATTACTCAAAAGAAACCTTACAGGCAAGAAGGGGCTGGAAAGAAGCATTCAAAGTCATGAAAGGCAAGGATGTGCATCCAAGATTACTCTATCCAGCCAAGCTTTCATTTAGAATGGAAGGGCAGATAAAGTGCTTCCCAGATAAGGTCAAGTTAATGGAGTTAATCATCACCAAGTCTTTATTATATGAAATGTTAAAGGGACTTATCTAAAAAAAAGAAGATGAAAAATATGAACAGTAAAATGACAACAAACTCACAACTATCAACAAATAAAACTAAAAAAAAAAAAGAAAGAAAAACAATGAAAACAAAAACTAAGCAAACAACTAGAACAGGAAAAGAATCAGAGAAATGGAGATCACAAGGAGGGTTTTCAGTGGGGAGGGGGAAGTGAGGAATAGGGGGAAAAGGTACGGGGAAGAAGAAGCGTAATTGGTAGGCATTAAGTAGATGGGAGAGGTCAAAAATCGTATAGGAAACAGATAACTCGAAGAACTTATATGTACAACCCATGGACATGAACTAAGATGGGGGGAAATGCTGGAGGGTTGGGGTAGCAGGGTAGAGGGGGGATAAAGGGGAAAAATTGGGAAAACTGTAATAGCATAATCAATAAAATACACTTACAAAATAAAGAAGGGAGAAAGAAGTAAAAAAATAAATAAAATCTTTTTAAAAATTAGAAAAATGCAAATATTAAAACTTTGCTGTAGAAGAAAACATGTACAGCAAATCACTATCTATACAAAATTTGGGCAGCCAAGTTTTCTTAGATATGACATTAAGAAAACTTTAAAAAGTGAACATGTAAGCTATAGACAGAAATTAAATATCCACAGCACATTACCAGCAAATCACTACTAAAAAGACAAAAATTTTAGTTTAAAAACTTGAACAGTCACTTCATGAAAAAGAATATATATAGCTGACCAATGAATAAATAGAGGCTCAACCTCATCAGTCATCAGGTAAATGCAAATTAAAATCACAATTAAGTGCTACTTCTCACCCACTAGAATGTAAGAGACTGATAGTGCCAAATGTTGGCAAAAATATTGTTATGAGCTGAATTGTACCTCACCAAGAGAGATATGTTGAAGTCCTAACTCCCAGCACCTCAGAATGTGATTTTATTTGGAAATAGGATCATTTCAAATGTAACTAGATGAGGTTATACTGGATAGGGTTGACGCTCTAGTCCAACACGGCTGATGTTCTTACTTAAAAAAAAAAAGACTATTAAAGACAGAGCTCCAAGGAAACATCATGTGAAGATAGAGGCAGAGATTGACATGATCTTCTACAAGCCAAGGAACATCTGGGGCTACCAGAAGCTGGAAGATGAAAGAAGCCTCCTCCCCTGAAGCCTTTGGAGGGAGCATGACCTTGCCATACCTTGTCTTTGTACTTCTGGTCTCCAGAACTGTGAGACAATAAAATTCTGTTGTTTTAAGTCACCCAGTTTGTGGTACTTTGTTATTGTAGTTCTAGGAAACAAATACAGGTGTGAAGCAACTGGAATGTTTATATATTGCTAGTGATATTTTAAAATAATCTTTCCTGTTATTAAGTTAAACATATACTCACTAATATGAGTCAGCAATTCTGCTCTTAGGTATAGCTACCAGGAAAATAAGAGTGTATGTTCACAAAGAAGACTTGAACAAGAGTGTTCGTAGCAATGTTAGTTATAATAACCATAAACTGACATAAGCAAAATGTCCATCAACAGGTAAATTGACAGACCATATAGTGTAGTCATAATATTAAATACTACTCAGGAACAACAAAGAATAAACTACTCATTAGTGCAACAATATGGATGAGTCTCAAAAACAGTATGCTGAGTAAAAGAAGACAGACACAATCGAGCATACTGTATAGACTCCATTTATTTAAAAATCAGGACAAAGATAACTTATTATGATGGAAATCTGAACAATGCTTCCTTCTGTAGGTTTGCCTGTGAGGAGGCGTGAAGCATATTCTGAGGTGATAAGAATGCTCCATGTTATGTTTGGGGTGTTGGTTATGTGGATGTATACATTTGTAAAATCTTACCTACTCTACACTTAAGATGTTCACAGTTATTGTATATAAATTACACCTCTAGAAAATAAATTATTTTTTAAAAACCTCTCAAAAAAATGAAAAGCCAAGTTTGACTTCCTCTTCTGGGTACAATGGAGAAGTTTGGCTGGTCAAATCTCTGGCCAGAAAATCCAGATAAAATGTGTATGCCATCTATGTAAAGGATCAGAGAGCTTTGGGAGCAATGAAGACTGGAGGGATTAATACTCCAAAGAAGGAAAACCACAGGACAGATGCTTTGTCCTTGGGAGTTTCTGCCAAATCTTTTGGCAGTCAAGAGGCTGCAGGTCAGACTTCGCCTAGGGGGGAGAGATTGCTGGAGTCAGAGAAACAGCAACAGTCTTGGAGGTTTCACCCGGTTGAGAGACCAGTCTGTGGACTCCGTGAGTCTCAAGCCCATTGGCAGGTTTTCTTTCCAGAGTTAGTGAATCCCGCAAGGCTGGGGGCTAAAGAGCAAAGGTGAGACTTCTTTTTGCTTGGGAAGCCCTACAGTTGGTTCTCAACTTACCCTTCTGGCCTAGTCAAAAGGAACATCACACCTGTCCTTTCCTGCATTTTTTTGCTGTTGTTAATGATGCTTTTGCCCAGATGATCTTTTTAATGACTTTTCTTCAAATAGGAAAATTGATCTATTCTTCAAACTCTGTTCAAATATAATTTGTGTGTGTGTGTGTGTGTGTGTGTGCGCGCGCGCGTGTGTGACTTTGGGAAGCTTTTCTAGTTATTCTGAATCTTATTATTCTCCTCTAACGAAACAGGATAAAATATGCCTGCAAGATTGTGGTGAAGATGAAAAGAAATAACATAAATGAAAACATCATTAGAGTAATCCTGTATATCAACAACACATAAAGATAAAAGTTAAAAACAATACTATTCACAAGAGCATTAAAGAAAACTACATAGGAGTGTATCTACCAAAAATTGTGTAAGAGCTCCCTGCTGAAAGCTAAAAAGCGTTACTGAAAGCAACTAATAACTAAATAAACGGAGGGATGGACTGTGGTTATAGGTGGGAAAGTTCAGTATTTGAAAAATACCAATTTTCTAAAAAGTTAATGTGGAAGTTCAAAATAATTTTAATCAAAATACTAGCAAGCTATTTTTTGCAGAAATGTCGAGCTGATTTTACTTATTTATCTTTAACTTCAGCTTCATTGAGGTAAATTGACACAAAATTGTGAAGCTGGTTTTGAATTTCACATTCCTCAGCATTTCTAAGACATTACTATTGGGTAACTATAGTAAACGATTAAAACAGTAATGGTACTGATCCAAGGATAGATAACTGACCAGTAGAAAAGAATAGAGCCCCAAACAGGCCCACACGTACACCGTACCTAGTTTATCTGTGACACCACAGGAAAATGCGGATGGATCTCACGCTATGTCGAGCGAAGGAGGCACAAGAGAACACATAATGTGCTCACCGTGTATGATTCTATTTATATAAAGTACAAAAAAGCCAAGACTCCTCTATGCTGTTAGAGGTCGGGACCATGGTTGCCCCGTGGGACTCGTGACTGAGAGGAGAGCCCAGGGGCCTCTTCTGGGGTGTCACAGGTTGATCTGGGTGCTGGTTACATGGGTATGTTCCGGTTGTGAAAATTCATCAAGCTGCACACTTACGTCTATTACACGTTAAGAAAAACTAAAGAATAATCTTTCCTTTTCTTTCCCTTCCCCTCCCAGCTAGAACTATAATTAGTTTTATTAAATGACCTGTCACTGGATAGATGCAATCAAAACAACAACATTTTTCTTTCTTAACTCCTGTTCCTTAGTTTAAACCCTCCCTGGACAAAATAATTGGGCAGATCCCATGGCGTTTCCAGTCATGACTAGATACTAAATAAACAGTCCCTTTGTTTTAGCATTAAAAAGTCTATGCTAGCCGAATAATCACATAACTTCAGTCTGGTCTGGTGTAACCATGAAAACCTCAAACTCCTATCCAACAGAAGGCTTCTGCCTAACTCTGTGGGATCCTGATCTGGGCCTGGAAGCTCACAAAGGAGCTAATGCTCCTGGTTGGCTTCCTATCAGTTCCCAGCTGCCCTTTCTGCTTGCTGGCTGCAGGCTTGTCTAAGCCCTGAGAATCAGGCCATGGCAGAGGGGGTTGGCAGGAACGGCACCATTTTCTGTGGCCAGAGCAGCTGCGCTGTGCTGCTGGTTGCCCGTGCCTGCTGGCTCTCCTGAAGTGCTTTTGTGGCTCTTCTGGAGAGCATCCCGCTGAGACCTCAGATGACAGTCTCCCCCTGCATACGATGCTTGTCCTCTGACAGCTGCTTCATGGGTTAGTCCCAGGCCTGGGGTTTCAAACACACCCTACAGAGACCCTCTTAGGGTAGGGGGGGGTCTTTCCCCTGCCAGGGAGTCTTCTTCCGTATGATCCTTTTTGAGAAGATTCCAGATCAGCTCCTTCTCATGAGATCTACATCTTTCCTTCCTGGAAAACACAGATGTTTGCCCTGCTGTTTGTGGAATGGCAGCTTGCTCTCAACACATTCCTTTCTCTTCACTCTGCTGCTGCCTAGTTGCTCATTTTAAAGGGCCATATTAAGTTAATGGCCAAGTCCTCATGTTACCCAAACTTTGAGGTGCTCTCAGAGCCCCCTCACATGGCTTGAGGTAAAAGAAAGCAACTCCCTTTCCTCCATCCATGAGAGGGCAATGCATAGCACACTGCCTACTCTCTCCAGAGAAATGCCCGCTGACCTGGCCTTTGGCAGATCAACTCTTCTGTGCTCTCGAGGTGGGTCTCTTGGCATGCCCTTTGTATATGATCTGATACACCTTGCTCTTGGGCAGTGGGGTTACAGTGTGGCACTTGGCACCTATAAGGTTGTTCTCAAAGTGAGATGGCCAAGTCCAATTTTAACATCCTCTTGCATAATTAATCTCTTTCCTCATCTCATCCGTTAAAGTTTTTCTCTGTTGGCTTTTGTCATTTTCATTGTCATTGTCAACCTTGTATTCCAGTTATTGACATGCATATCAAAATTCCCCTCTTGGACTATAGGATTCTGGAGAACAGGGCTCAAGTCTGATTTAATTTTGCACCCCTGACAAAACCATTGGAGTGCTGGTACGGCGTTGGGACTTAATACATACAAAGGGAATGACGTGAGCTGCCTCGTACAGGACTGGTCACTTGGGACAGGCCTCATCTGGACCTTTTGTTTCATACCCCAGGTTTTCCTGTAGCCCATATATAAAACACACACAGTCATTTGCTATTCACTCAATAAATATTTTTTTGAGAATTTATTATATTCCAGGCACTGCATAAGTCATTGCAAGTAAAACAGACCTAGCCTCTACCCTTCTGGAGCTTAGAATTAAATTGGTATGAGTTTGACATGGAGAGATTAGTAAGTTTGGCTACATGGGTAGGAAGAAGAGCCAATCCCTGCAAGGAAATTAATGCCAAGTACTCTTGACTTGAAGGAATGTGTGAATGTGTCCAGAGAGAGGGTGTGGATGAGCCAAGCTGTAACAGGGAGCCCAGAACAAGCGTGGCCCAGGCTTGAAGATTATTGCGCCTGCGGAGGGTGAGGGCTGGATGAAAAGGGTGTCCGCATGGAGAAGTGCGAATCGGCAGCTACAAAACAGTCACAGGGGAGCACAGCTTAGGAAACACTCGTCTGGTCAATAGTACTGTGATGACTGTGTGTGTCAGGTGGGTGTGAGATGTACAGAGGGGATCCCTTTGTAAGATACATAAATGCCCACTCACTACGCTGTGCACTGAAACTAACATAATATGGAATGTCAGCTGTAATTTAAAAATTAAAATGTTATTTAAAAAAGAAGTGATTCTATGAAGAGATACAAATAGGCTTGGGCAGATCAGAGCAGGTGTTTTCGAGGGCAGCTCTGGGAGCTGGTTTACTATAGAAGTCATATTCCTTAAAGATATAATTTACAATGTCCTCTAAATCCTTTGTAGGCATACTCATCCTAGTTAATGACAATAAGCACTGCACTATCTTCCTGAAGTCTGTTTGTGTCAGTGCCTGGCTCTCAGTCGATAAATAACCTTGTCAACTTTGTAAGGCATTTAAATGTTCTTTTTTTTTTTAATCTCACTTGTAGCAAGGACTACTATCAAACTCCATTCATGGGGCCGGAGACCCTCGCGGTGTTAGCGAACACCTTGCCCCTCGTGTAGCACACTACCTACACATTTAAATGTTCTTGCTTCATGATGTCACTGAATGGGGGGATTTGTTATCTCCCCTCCACTTTCCCTACACATGCACATACTTCACACACACACACACATATACATGCATACACGCACACATGTGCCCCCAAGAAACTGCTGCTATGTGGCTGCTCTGAATTTAGGTATTTACTTACTTTTCATTAAATTGGTCGACAAGGAATTTGAAGAGTGACCTTGGGGAAAGACTACAGGTTATCCCAACTGAACCTTTAACAAAAATCATGCCAAGTTTGCCCGAGGAAACAAAAGAGTTCTGCAAAACAGGCTGAATTTGGCACATTTTCTCACCAGGAGAATATCATGCACAATCATCTCAGCAGCAAAACTCAAAGCCACGTAAAGAACCAAGTGGGTGTGGTCTGGAATATTAATGATACAATTTAACTCAAAGGTACTTCTGCCTATAGGGCTTTGGGCCATTAAACAGAAAAAAAATAACTAAAAACAAAAGAAGATCAAATAAAGTGACAGGCCGGTCATAGTCTCTGGTCTACAAGCAGAGAGCTGCCATGACTCCCAAAAACACGGGAATAAGCAAGGCCTGTGGAGTGCTGTGTGACACATGCACAATTCTAAAATATGGAGGAAAGAAGTCTTTGTAATGCAGAAACAATGTCCCATTGTTTATTTGATATTAAATGACTCTAAGATACCTGCTGATGACCTGAAAACCATAATGGACCACAAAGGGGCTAAACATTAATTTCTTTCATTGGGTTGAACTTTTATGTGGCAAGAGAATTTCTTCCAATATTTTGTGGTCCTTGCAAGCATCAATAGTCAGGGTTATATCATAGTTATGGGCAATGCCACAGGTGACGATAAGGGACAAGGCTAGCATAAGCATCTACAGGGAAGCTGGAAAGTATATGTAGGAAGGTGGAAGCAAGAGTCACTAGTATGAGAGGAGGTGGACAGTATACGGGTAGGTGGACAGGAATTGGGAGCATCCAATAATTGGCAGGAGGTGGAGTTCTCCCAAAACACAGGATCCAAGCCTTATAGCCAGGAAAGCAATGGATTCTTGGAAATATCAGGAGCCAGCAAAGGCCAAGGCACAGAGTCCCATGGAGGTAGCAGGCCAAGAAGGTTGAAAGGCAAGGGGGTAAGTGAAGACACCAGGTGTAGACTCCAGGAACAGGCCTGTGATGGAGCTGTCCTGGAAGACCTGGTAGGGGAACAGGGAGGTCTGCACTTGTTCAGAGTAGTCAGACAAAACACTTCGTGACAAGGAACCCCTCTTTCAGATGACTGCGACAGAGCTATTTCAGCTGACAGATGAAAAATCAGCCTCAGATGGCTCCAGAGGAGATGCTTGCTTTTCTTTGTCTGCCTCAGGAGGAGAAAGTTGAGCAATAAGGCAATGCCTACCCATCAACAAGGTTTTCAAGTCTGTTTTATGGATTATATCTTGTAAGATGCTCAAATACAAAGTACTCTGTGGTCAAATACATTTGAAAAATGCTACATATTATCCTTTGAGTGACTTACAATGTGTATAAGTATATTAAAGGCTCTGAAAAGTCCTGCAGTAAAGAGGTCTGTTTAACTTTGTTACCCTTGCTTAATGTAGTGTTTCTCAGAACTGCTCGACTGTGGAACACTGTTCTTACAGGGCACCTACTAATTTCCTGAGGTACCCTTGTTCTGACCAGCACACTTTGAGAAATACTTTTCTTAAACTTTTGTTGCATTCATTTTGTGGACTAGCATTCATAAAGGCAAAATCCACCATGACCTAATGCCATGGAGAGCATAGAAAACACTTGCTTTCATGCTATGAATGAATTAATACCAGGTTTATTTGTTTTTCCTCTTTATTTTTAATAGATTTTATTGATTATGCTGTAACAGTTGTCCCAATTTTTCCCCCTTAGCCCCTCTCCACCTGGTATCCCCCATTCCTCTGGCAAGCCCCCACTCCCTTAGTTCATGTCCATGGGTCATGCATATAAGTTCTTTGGCTTCTCCATTTCCTACACTGTTTTTAACAGCCCCCTGTCTGTTCTGTACCTACCAATTTGTACTTCTTAATCCCTGAACCTCTTTCCCAATTCTCTTCCTCCCCCCTCCCAGCTGATAACCCTCCAAATGATCTCCATATCTATGATTCTGTCTCTGTTCTGCTTGTTTGCTTAGTTTGTTTTTTAGGTTCAATTGTTGATAGTTGTGAATTTATTGCCATTTTAATGTTCAGAGTTTTAATCTTCTTTTTCTTAAATAAGTCCCTTTAACATTTCATATAATGAGGGCTTGGTGACAATGAACTCCTTTAGATTTACCTTGTCCGGGAAGCACTTTATCTGCCCTTCCATTCTAAATGATAGCTTTGCTGGATAGAGTAATCTAGGCTATAGGTCCTTGCTTTTCATCACTTTGAATACTTCTTGTCAGTCCCTTTTTACCTGCAAAACTTCTTTTGTGAAATCAGCTGACAGTCTAACTCCTTTGTAGGTAACTCCCTGCTTTTTTCTTGTTGCTTTTAAGATTCTCTCTTTATCTTTAGTGGTTGGCAGTTTAATTATGATGTGTCTTGGTGTGGTCCTCTTTGTGTCCATCTTGTTTGAGACTCTCTGTGCTTCCTGGACTTATATGTCTATTTCTTTCAGCAAATTAGGGAAGTTTTCTTTCATTATTTTTTCAAATAAGCTTTCAATTTCTTGCTCTTTCTCTTCTCCTTCTGGCACCACAATGATTCAAATGTTGGTATGTTTGACATTGTCCCAGAGGCTCCTTAGCCAATTCGTGTTTGTTTGGTTTTATTTTTCTTGTTCTGACTGAATTTTTGTTTTCTTTCTTATGTTCCAAATCCTTGATTTGATTCTCTGCTCCATCCACTCCACTGTTGGTTTCCTGTAAAGTTTTCTTTATTTCACTGAGTGTAACCTTCATTTCTGCCTGGGTCTTTTTTTATGCTATTGAAGTACCCAATGAGTTCTTTGAGCATCCTAATAACCAGTGTTTTGAACTCTGCATCTGATACATTGCTTATTTTCACTTTGTTTAGTTCTTTTTTTAGAGTTTTGTTCTGTTCTTCTGTTCAGGCCATATTGCTTTGTCTTTTCACTTTGGCAGCCTCCCTTTGTTTGTTTTATGTATTAGGTAGAGATGCTTTGACTCCTTGTCTTAGTATTGTGGCCATTTGTAGAAAAGTGCACCAGTAAGTGGGATGGGGTGGAGCCTTAGCTAATTGCGTGGGCAGGGCAACCAGTGTGAACCAGGTTGATGGAATCTCTGATATCAGTGTCATCAGTCTGTGGCTCTGTGTGGGAGAGGGCTCAGAAAGGGGACAATGCCGCTGCCTGGCCTCTGGAGTTTTGTCCAGGAGGAAGCTGTCCCCCAGCATTTACCCTGATACCAGACACTTCAGTTTCTCACCATGTGCCACTGGTGCTCTTCCAACTGCTGCCCCTGGTGCTGAAGCCCAGAGGGGGTATCTGTGTAAGTCCTAAGTCCGTTGTGGGCCTTTTAAGAAGAGACTCCTGAAAAATCCTGCAGTTTCTTCCACTGCTCCAAACCCCACTGGTTTTTGTAGCCAGAAGTTATGGGGACTTATCTTCCTGTCACTGGACCCCAGGGCTGGGTGGTCTGGTGTGGGGCTGGGATCCCTTACTTCTGAGGCATCACTCCTGATTTTTATCTATCACACATTGGTGTGAGACTGCTCATTCTGCATCTCCATATCTCCATGCCTCTCTGTGCATCTCCGTATCTCTGCCTCTCCTGCCCATCTGGATGAATGTGACTTCTTTAATTCCTTGGTTGTTGGACTGCCATACAGCTCAATTTTTGGGTAATTCTGGGTGATAGTTGTCTTGCAATCTAGTTGTAATTTTTGCTGTGGTTGTGTGAGGAGGTGAGCTGTGTTTGCCTGTGCCTCCATCTTGACCAAAGTTAATATGAGGATTAGTTACAATGTTATCCAGAGCACGTCTTTGTTATTTATTTATTTATTTTAAATATTTCTGAAAAGGATTTAAAAATGGTGTGTGTATGTGTGGTGGATTGTTTGATTCTGGAGAGAGATTGCCAAGAAAGCCTTGTGCTTCAACTTATATTTAGCTAGAAGTGGATTTTCTATAATGCTACTGCAGGCTGTAAAGGAGATACTCCTTTATCATAAAAATAAGGGGAGAAAGGGATTAAAAGACTCGGAAGACAGAAAAATTCTAACACGTGGGGTTTCAGAAGGAAGTAATAAAGGGAATGTGGAAGAAGCAATATTTCAGGAGATAATGGCCAAAAGTTTCCAGAACTTAAAAAAAAAATTCTCAGATTTAGGAAATACAAAAAATTCTAGGCAAAGATAAATTAAAAAGAAATTCTCATTTAGATAAAAATCATAGTGAACATGCAAAACATCAAAGGCAAAAGGAATACCTGTAAAGCAACTAGAGTCGAGTTTCCAGAACAGCTTGATTGAGTGATTTTTCTACAATAATGAAAATCAGAAGACAATGAAATAATTGTCAACCTGCAATGGAATATGTGGTAAAATGATCTTTCAAGAAGGGGAGGAAGAAGAATATATTCAGATTGAAATAAAACAAGATAACAGAATTTACCACCAAAAGATTCTAATTAATGATAATTCTCAAGGATGAGCTTTAAACAGAAGTAATACCAAATGGAAAATCACAGATGCAGAAAGGAATGACCAGCACAGATTTCTATGGATATGTAAATCAAAACAAATATGGACTGTACAAAATAATATCTACTTTACAAATTAAAAAAATATAAAACCAAGTACTAGACAACAATAGCATATAATTTTATAGAAGATTGCTCAGATCTGAAGCACTAGTGTTTTTATTGATTAACATTAGACTTCTAAAAGTATTCATATTAAAATATCTGGCATAACTACTGAAAGAATGGATATAGAAAATATATCCTTAAAGCTCATTGAAGGCAAGATAAAAAAGAAAAGAAAAAAGAGGAGAGATAAACCAGCAAGAAGTTAATCTCAGTATGAGAGGCCTGAGAGGTCAGGATATTGGTGGAAAGGAGCAGGGATTAAAAGAACGAGGAACTATGGGAAGTTGATGGGAGAGAGGCTGAGAGAAAGGAGGCAGGGAGAAGGCTCTATGCTGACTGAGGGGCTGGCCACGTGCTGTACTCTAGGAGCACTGTAGGTGTGATCAGCAGCTCAAAGACATGGGAGAAAGAGGTTTCCTATATAACAACTGCCTGGGAAAGTGTTGCAAGGTTGACTGGGGTTCATGGTAGTGAAAATATGGAGTCAATGTCCCAGACAGCTACCTGAGCCATTAAATGAAAGAAACTCTGAGCACTGAGGAGAATCCAGTGCCCCAGGGAGGTGGCACGGGATAGCTAGACTACTCTCCTATTTCCATTTAACACTGGTTTGCTGAGAGAAAGCCTACTGCACATACAAACCCATATTGAGCATTACCTCCCCACGATCATTTAACATAGCCCCTGCTGTCTTGGAGTGAGAAGATTCAAGTACATAAAAGAAGAAAGGGTGGTTGTAGAAAGGGAGGTGGAGGTGGAAGAATTTTGGGAAAGGGTAGTTGGGAGGGATGGACATGAGCATCAAGTGTGAGTGGAGGGTGAAACTGACCAGCTGCAAGTGTGCAAAGCTGAAGACTGATGTTAGCCTCTCGATGAGCATTTTTTTTTTGTTGTGTTCTAGCAAGTTTAATGTTAAAACTGGAAAAATGCTTTATAAACAAACACATATCATAAAGACAAAGCTCTTTGTGGAGTCATAGACCTTCTTTCTTCTGCAATAACAAGGCAGGGGACATTTGTCATTCTTTTTATTTTCTCAGTGTCTAAACCTCCTTTCTATGTTTGAGAATTTCTCACATTATGAGGCAAAGCATCCATATTCTTCTATGGACACTAGAGTAGTAGACTTTTTTACCTACCTCCTCTGTAGATAGGGACTTGGTCACATGGACTAGACTCTGCCAAACAGGTTATTGAATTGAAGGCTGGTGATGTGACACAGTGGTGTCTGCCCAGGAGTCATTCAGGTGGCAGGTGCATCACTGCTGCAGCGGGAGTGGCCATGGAGTTAGGACAGTCACTGGGCAATAAAGTTCTGATGGCAGTAGTGGTGGTGGCCATGTGGTGGTGGAGGCAGCCCTGCAAAAGTTGCAACTGTGAGTGGCAGCTGGGACAGTGGCTCTAGTGGCAACTCTAGTGCCTAGTGTCTCATGTGCTGGCAGTGCCAGCAGTGGCATTGGGGGCCCAAAGGTAGCAACAACTTTGCATTGTAGTTTGGGGTATTGTGCCTGGCATTGTAGCCTCCTAGCCTGGTTTTCCATAAAGCACTGCAAGCTACTCAATCTCTGTTTCTGCTCAAATTAGCCTAAATATGTTTCTGTTGCTTACAACTAACAATCTGACTGATAACTGGAACAAGTTCTTTTATAAATTTGAGTATAATTCCACAAGATACTATTCTTGTGTACCAAGCCAGTAATACCTCAGAGTTCATTTTCTATTCTTGCAAAAAATATTTATCAGGGTTCTGCTTTGTGTCACACATTGTGGCAGACACTGAACACATCAGTGACCAACACAGACACTGTCCTTGTCACCATGAACCTTATAGCCTAGCAGGAAGTGCTGATATGATATAAAAAATGAGAAGTTTAATGACTGAGTTCTGTAAAGTGGTAAGTGTGGCTCTGTGCTATAGGAACCTTAACAAACAGGGATGCTTAACCTAGTTTTAGGTGCCAGGGAAAGCAAAAGTGAGACATGAATGGTTTGTTGCAGTTAGCAAAGGAGAGGGAAGTACAATGAGAGAAAGCATTTCAGATGTGGAATAATGTGTTTGAGGACCCGGAGGTGAGAGATGCAATGGGGATTTTGAGAATCCAAAAGAAACCCTGTCTGACTGCAGGAAAGAAAGAGAACGTGGGAAAGACTGAGAGAAGAGACTGGAGAAGTCAGTGAAAGATCGTGAAGGGTTTTGTAAGCTAGGAAGATTGTGGAGATTTTTGAGATCCTCCGTCCATGGAGTTAATCACCACAACCTATATCCATTTGCTGCAGAGGAAAGAGGATACAAAAGAACCCAAAGAAAATTTAAAAGTCAACTGAATTTCTAAATAGATTAATTTGAGTTGTGGGATGAACTGTGCCCTCCCACAATCAAATTCCTATGCTGAAGTCCTTACCCCATCCTAGTACATTAGAATGTGACTGCATTTGGAGATAGCGCCTTTAAAGAGGATTAAGGTAAAATTAGGTCATGTGGATGGTGTCTAATCCAATATGACTGCTGTCTTTATAAGGAGAGAAGATTAGGACACAAATAATACCTAGATGATGGGAGACCATGTGAGGACACAGTGAGAGGGTGGCCATCTGCAAGCCAACCAGAGAGACCCTAGGAGAAGCCATCCCTGCCAACACCTTGATCTTAGACTTCTAGCCTCCAGAACTATGAGAAAATAAGGTGTTTGTAATTAAGCCACCCAGTCTGTGGTATTTTGTTATGGCAGCCCTAGAAAAACAATATGTTTTGAAACATAAACAGGGACAATAGTCTTGCAAAATCAAAGGGCATTTTTGATTTGTAAGATCTGGGATTTCTGAATGAGAAAAGATTTTCCACATACCCAAAGCCTGGCTTTGAAAATTCAGAGAAAATGCCACAGAGTTAGTGCATTACATCAATAAATAAATATCATAAATAAAGAAGTTTGAAAGAATGTATAATGATTTTAAAAGATAATAACGATCTTTAAGATAAAATAAATGTACAGGAGGCAGTAGTGAATAAACAAGAGCTAGACCTCAGAAACAATCTCAGAGAGGGGATTTTGTGCTCCTCACCTGCTCTGGGCCAGTGGAAACCCAGAGGCATTTGGGAGCAGCTCAGAAACACGGGACCTAAGTTTCACCTCCTCCATGTGGTTTGAAAGGGTCAAGCTTTCAGACAAAACTGTGGTCAGCATGAAGGTAAAGACTAGAGTAGCAGTGGCCAAGTGATGCAACTCTGTGGATGGGTCTACAGGCAGTCTCATAAAATCTTAAGCACACAGGTGAAGCAGGAAGTCAGCTCCATGCCTCTGAAAGGGGTGTAGATCTGTCTGAGAGAGCCCAGTAGACTCAAAAGAGCCTTGAGACTGGGAGGATTACATGGATCAATCAGCTGGAGGGCATGGTAAGACAAAGATAATCTTAGCGGATGCAGGTGGACATAAAACCCAAAGAACAAAAAGTAATGGGGAGAGGTGTACCTCATCAGACACCAGCAGAAGACAGAGGATGACTATGGACCAGATGCCTTCCAATATCAGAGCAAGCAGACAAATGTAAGGCCTCCCTAACAAGTACAAAGAAAGAGATAAAACAGAAGGACATAACACTGAATTCAACTGAGAAATTAATAATTTGATTCAGAAACATAAATCACATTGAGATATAGAAAATATAGGAAGTCTGTGGTCCATGACATTCATATTTACTATTCTTGCAGACAAGTATAGCTCTAGCACCATAAGGGAGGCGGTATCAACTATGAGAAACAGAAGCTGAAGTTTACTTTAAAATCTAGCACCAACTCAAAAGATTACAACCACTTGACACTCTGAGACAATGTCTTCACAGAGGTGACTCCAAGTCCACACGGTTCTTTCCTAAAGCTAATTTAACAACTCAGTAATAGCTCTTTTAGATGAAGCAAGAACACGGTGAATATACGAGTAAGCAGTCTTAGAATTGTTTGAGAAACTGATTTGGTTACATTGGACTGTTATGTATTACAAATACCTTTTGTTTGCTGGGACAAACACAAAGACTATTAATGCAGTAGCCTAGAAAGGCCTTGGTAGCCCCAATTCACATTTCAAGGATTTTCCACTTGGATATCTAATTGCAAGTCGACATATGAAGTTTTTCTGTGAGTTTGTCTCCTACTGATTCTTAGAACACGATATCCCAGAACTACCCTGGAGAGTTTAGAAACCAAAATTTTCTCAGATCATTTGAAAATTCTGGTGTGATACAAACTAAGAACTAAAAGGGAAGTGCTCATAAGTTAGGCATTGTAATGAGTTGTTAAGTTTGGAAGAGATCAATTTTTGCAAGTTTAGTAAGTTACTGATTTGCAACAAATACTAAAAACAAATTCCATATTAATACTTCTCCAGGGATTTCTCAAAAGTCTCATCTCACTTTGGGGTTACAGAATTGGCATAAGAGTGTTTAAAATATTAGCAATGTTTAAGCTCTACTTCTTGTCATTTTCTTTGGCGCCAAAAATACATTTCAGGATTTCGAGTAAATTAGTGTGAAACCCAGAAAAAGACACTTCTTCCATTGGCCAAACAGAACTCTGCGTTAGAGTCTGGGGCTTAGATCTCTCTGGTATGACCCACAATCTGTGTAACTCTCCATAATGACTGTTTGGGGAATTTTGTTGATATTTTCAGTGGTTTGGTGTATTAATGAGATGATTCTTAACGGTATGAATCACTTTTACCTTAAAAGGTCTGTGGTAGATAGTCTCCAGTGATCCCCAATTCCTGGTATTCATGCCCTGGTGGAGTCCCCTCTTGCACTGAATAGGGTTGACTTTGTAACTAATAGAATATCCCAGGAATTACAGACTCCTAAGGTTAGGCCATAAAAGACATTGAAATTTCTTTCTTGCTCTCCTGGGTCTTCGCTCACTCTGGGGGTAGTGGGTTTCCACGTCGTGAGGCCTCTGAAGCCGCCCTAACGAGGCACCCCACCAAGAGCCCTGTGAGTGAACCATCCAGAAGCAGACCCTCTGGCCCCAGGCAAGCTTCCACAGATTTCAGTCTGAGGCAACCCCTTGACTCATGAGAGATCCCAAGCGAGAACCACGCAGGCAAGCCACTTCTGAAGGCCTGACCTACAGAAACTCTGTGAACTAATATATGTTTATTGTTTGTTTTAACCTGCTAAATTTCAGGGTAACTTATTGCACAGTATTTGTACTAACCCACCTTTTACTTTGAATCAAAGTCTGGGACATACACAAACTTCATGTTGGTGGGGCTTTGGTGGATCTGAGGCATTAGAGTCACGTATGGTGTGGGGTGAAGTGGGGTAGTGAGATATGGCAAAGGCAGTAATGCGGAATGGCAGCGGTGGCTAATAGTGTGAAATACAGCTGTCGCACATATTCACAGGAAAATCATGAACCCATTGGGAAAAATCAGGTTAAGGAGAAGTTCCCCTCTTATATAGGATGGGGACTTCAGCATCTTAGTTAGGTTTTTAAGTATACTGAACTTAATCTTTTTTAAAAAGGGAGTAAATAATTTATCTATTGCTATATAAGAAATAACTCCAAAACATAGTAGCTTAAAACAAAAACGAGGTATTATGTTTCATAAATCTGTGATTAACTAGGATATTCTAAGTTAACCCTAAGAGGCCCGTGATAGACCTCCCTGGGCTCACTCACTCAGCTGCAGTCATCTGGAAATTCAGCTGGGTGAGTTGGTCTATCATGGCCTCAGCCACACATGTAGAGCCTCTCGGATGTCGGAACAACTGGGATTTTGGGAACTATTTCATCTGGGGATCGTTCATCTGGGGCTTCTTCACAGTGCAATTGTCTCAGGATTCCAAGAGAGTAAGCACAGAAATTTAAATATAGCCCTTCTGTTGAGTCCTCTTGGTCAGTGCTAGCCATGAGGTCAGCTCAGATACAAGTAAGAGACTGATTCCACTTCTTGATGAGAGGACCTCATTAATTTTAAGCTACTATTGTGATAATAATCACTTTTTGGAATTCAAGGAATATAGAAGAGTAAAAGAGGAAAGCTGTAATCACCCCAAATCTCACCAACCAGAAATTAGTAATGTTAACATTTGATTAAAAGCATTATTTGAGATATATCTATATGCATATATGTAAGAGAATGGATGATAGATGGATGAATAGATGAGTGGTTGGATAGCCACATAGAAATAACCATTAAGAGGTAAGAGTTATTTATTGTTTTTACCTACATATTACAGTTTTAGTCAAGATGGATTGACTACTTGTTAGGAAAGATGAGGAAATGATCTTTCTTGTTGGGAACTGCCCTGCCTGGTTTCAGAAGCTGTAACCCCTTGTGGCTAAGGCTGAGAAAGAGACCTTGGGACTATAAACCACTAAGGAGACAAAGCTTATCTTCCTGTCAGTGGCACCGCCTCTGTCCCCTTTTACTTCACCCTGCTTGGTCCTGGGCGGATGACTGGTTAGCCAATGATGGGTAAGATTCCTCAAGGGAAGGACAACCTAAGACAGACATGGTCGCGAATGGGCCCTCAGGGAACGACTTGGGGGGCTATAGAAAAAGGGGGTGATGGACCCTCACCCCTCAGCTTTGACATAGTCTGAGAGTCTGAGTCCTCATTCTGTCTGCAAGAAGTCTCCTAATCTCTTGGCTGCCTTACTTCCCCTGCCTGACTTAAGCTTGAAACAATACTGGAGGGCAGTGCAGCCCTGGGCAGGAACAGGTGGTTCCCTGGGGCGATCAGATCTAAGAAAGAATGCATAAAATCCTGTGAAACCTGCTTTGCTGAGAATGAATGTCCTCAATTTCCTGGTAAGGGTCCAAGCATGAAATGAGTTTATTTCCCAAAGTTTTATGGCCCTTTGGCTAACTGACCCTGACTCAGAATAAGCCCTCATAGTTCTTTGTATGTTATCAACTGTTTGATCCTTACTGCCTGACAATGACTGATGAGCTTTACCTGTATTCCTGTGCGAGGTGAACCCAATAAAAGCCCACTGAGAAACAGGCTCCTGGCCCTTCTCCTTTGAGAGATCGGCCACCTTTCCTCCCCAAGCAGATCATGTCTTGGTAGACTTATTCTCATCCGTGGTGGATGGAGGGGTTCTGCGGGCACACACTTTCTTACAATTCTTCCTACCTCTCCTTCCCCATCTGTAGACATAGTTTAATTTGGTCAGAGTTTATACATTTACTTAATTTTAGTCATAATCTTTGAGGTTGTTTAAACATAGTTCTATGTTTAAATGAATGGAGTGCTCATAGGTGATCTTTTTACTGTGGCTTCTTTCATTTGATGGGTTGTTAAATAATGTGCAATTCTTCCTTAAGGCTTCCATGGTTTACTTAATATTTCAGCATTAGAAAAAAAATAAAAGAAAAAATATTATCACACTATAAATAAATAACAAAGTCTGAAGAAATGCTTCACCCATTTCTCTTCCATAATCATAACTAATATAGTTAAAAGTCAATGCTTCAAATACTATCAACCACAGCTCCTGGTTTGCTTGCATTGCATCTCCATCATCATTTATTGAAGGGCCATGTCTTCATACTGCAGTAAATCTACCTGTAATATATATGCTGAGTGTGTGATGTGTATGTTTGTATGTTTTGGGAGGAAATGGACAGTCCTGGGAAATATGGACTGAGGTAAATTTGTAAGGAATAAATATGGAATACCAAAAAAAAAAAGACTTCCATGGTTTAGAGTGTGTGTAACTTGCCTTTATCTTCGAATCATCATTTAACTGGGTATAACATTTTTTCTTTCCCCAGAACACTGGAAAGATTATTCCATTGACTTCTGGCATTCAATGTTTTTAACAGTAAATGAGGCTGATAATAGCCTGATTTTTTTCCTCACTTGTGGACTTGATTTTTTTTTATTGCAAGGGTCTAGAATTCCAGAGAATTCTAGAATTTTAATGATATCACCAGAAATGTTTTTATATAACTTGCTCATATCAGTTCCTTGGGATTTAATCTGTAAATTTAGAAACATTTCTTGTATTATCCCAGGATATTTATAATGTTTTGTTTGATTGGTTTTACCATTATGATTCTAATTGTTTTTAGGTTTTATTTTCCATATCTAATATCTTCTGGTTGCCATAATCTCTTTGTACTTTTCTTTTGT
>VMDR010016147.1:0-21477 GCA_007922815.1 Macrotus californicus | reverse complement strand
TTCAATTCCTTTCTGTTCCTCTTCTCCTTCTGGCACCCCTATGATTCGGATATTGGAACATTTAAGGACATCCTGGAGGTTCCTAAGCCTCTCCTCATTTTTTTGAATTCTTGTTTCTTCATTGTGTTGTACTTTAATGTTTCCTTCTTTCTTCTGGACCACACTATTGATTTGAGTCCCGTTTTTCTTCCCATCCCTGAAGATTTGCCTTCATTTCCTTTATGGTCGCCTTCATTTGTTTATCTAATTTGCGACCAAATTCAACCAAGTCTGTGAGCATCCTGATTACCAGTGTTTTGAACTGTGCATCTGATAGGTTGGCTATTTCTTGGTCACTTAGTTCTATTTTTTCTGGAGCTTTGATCCGATCTCTCATTTGGGCCATTTTTGTTGTCTTGGCACACCTGTTACATAGTAAGGGGCGGAGCCTTAGGTGTTCACCAGGGTGGGGCAACCCATGCTGCTGCGTTGTGACGCTGTAGGTCGGGGAGGGGTCCGAGAGGGAACAATGGCGCCTGCTCCGCTCTCTGCAGGTTTTCAGTGACTTCCCACGTGACCCACTCCAATTGGGCCCTTTGGTGCTGATTCTGGTGCTGCTTCCCAGGTGGGAGGGCTTATGTACGCTCTAGGACCCTGTGGGTCTCTCCAACGAGCTCTCCTGTGAGTCCGGGAGTTTCTCCCGCTGCTGCCACCGCCTCAGCCCCCACAGGAGTTTTTAATCAGAGGCTCTGAGGCTTTGTTTCCCCGAGCTGGAACTCTGGGTTGCAGGGTCTGTCTCACTCCCCAGTTGTTCCTCCCGGTTTATCCGCACAAGGGAGTGGGACTCCCGGTCTGCAGCCGCCAACTCTCCCGGCCAGCCGCGCCTTTCCCCGGTCCGCCAGCTGCCGCCCTGCGCGAGTCCTCTCCGGCCCGTCTCGCCCCTCCTACCGGTCTGGATGAAAGTTCCTCCTTTAGTTCCTTGGTTGTCGAACTTCCATTTAGTTCGATTTTCTGTCAGTTCTGGGTGTTTTTTGTTTTAAAATTTGTTGTTGTCCTTCTTTTGGTTGTACGAGGAGGCACAGTGTGTCTACCTATGCCTCCATCTTGGCCGGCTCCCCTGTCCCTCACTTTTAACAAGGGACCCGAGGACAGGTTGTGTTTCTCCTTTTGGATCCTCTTGAGCAGCTAACCCGCGATGAAGGTGAGGGGGCAGAAGCTAAAGGCATGACCAGTGAGTGGCATCTGCCCAGTGAGATGAGGAGCAACACAGGGATGTAGTTATGGAGCTGCTTTACTTACCTGTTCCTTATTGTTAAGCTGGTTTGCTTAAGTTTTATTACAGCTAAAAGCATTTCTCCTGACATGATGGGCACTATCTGAATTGAGTTCTCTCCACAGCCTTTTCCTCATGAAGCTCTTTTCTGTGCACTGGGCCCACCCAGTTGGAAGGAGGATGAGAGTTAAGGGTATTCATCCATCCCTGAGAACACCCCTCCTTCACTAGGTCTATTCCCTAAATAGAAGGAAGAGGAGTGTGTGGAGCAGGTGGTAGAAAAAGTGTAGGGCTTATTGCAAAAGCAAAACATGGAGGAATCCAAGAGAAGGCCCTTCTTAAAGAAACTGCAGACTATGACTGAGTTCATGACCCCTCTTACTAACATTCAGCCATTTGTGGAGTTCCGTGGGGAAAGAAGAGACATATGGCTAGGCAGGCAAGTTGCTTAGACCTCTCAGAATTCAATGAAAAGATTGGTAGGAACTAAGGACCAGAAACTCTAAAATAGAAGCTGACTGAGGAAGTGGTGAAGCCCCTAGATATGCAAGTCTGAACTTGTAGTCATTAATGGGCCCAAGGGAAGAAGAGAGTTTCTCTAGCATTTCCTAGAGAAATCAGTGGATGCCCAGGGAGCTTGTGAAAAGCTGAGATGGGGGAAGGACAGAGGAAAGAACAGAGAGCTTAGGATGGCTGTGTGGAACCTTCCTAAAGAGTGTAAAAAACACTCTGCATGACAAAAAGGAAGTCTCGGATTACAGCAGTATAGGAAGGAATGTGAGGGTCCCCTTGCTCTAGACAGGAGGTGATGTCGATATTACATAGAGAAAGTCAAATTTCAATTTCTATTGTATCCTAAGGAGTCAAACTTGCGCTAGTGAGTAGAAGCTATGGATGGAAACTGATAGCTCAAAGTAGGGGAATGTGTTCTAACAATTGTTCCCCCATTGATAGGATGGGCTGTTGTGGGGGGAAATGAGCTCCTGAGAGCCTGTATGAGTATGGGGGTGGGTGGGTGACACTGTAGGCAGTTCTCCAGCACTGATTGGATGATGCAGACCTGGGAGTCTGTGATTCTAGATGACTATGATTCCTGAAAGACTCCAGATAAGTCCTCTAAGAAGTGCCAAGGATACTACCTAGAAAACAAGGGAAGGGCATTGGGGTTTACTTCCTAGCCTGGCTCCTCTTCTGGCCCTTGCCCACAGTCCCCAAAATGCTGGACCAGGGGAGGGAGGGCCAGGCTCAGTTTGCACTTAACAGCTATGTGGCCTGAGACATTCCTTATGCCCTCTCAATCCTAACTTCCTCTTCTGTAAAATAGGTCTAAAAGGTGTCTTACTGGATTAGAAGTACTGTGTCAAAAGTACCTGTCTAGGGCAGGTGCCAGGGAATGGGAGCTGATACTATAAGTGAACAAAGAAAACTGACCACAGTGTCGCCAAGCCTAGGCAGGTTGTGTTGTCACAGGACTCCACCTTCTGAGCCAGCAACACACAAAGCTGGTGGCACAGTCTCTCCCTGAACTCAGGGAAAACCAGGGCAAGGGGAATGCCATTCTTTGCAATGACAGGGCTCACTCTGAGCTGTATTTTCTATATTGTTTCATTTCATGGTACACCAACTAAAGTCTCTGTGTGTTGTAAACATAGAAAGGCAGGTTGCCTTAATAAGCCTACAGTAATCCAAGCCAGTTGGTAGTAAAATGTCCTGTCTCCAGGGTTGTGAAAACTAATGACGATGTCTGTGACAATTATAATAACTAGTGTTTGCTCAACATTGCATTCCAGATGCTATGCAAAGTGCTATATATACACCCTATTCTTGGTATTCACATTTACAGAAGAGGAAGCAGAATCATGTTAGGTTAAGTGCATTTGCTCAAACTCACACAGAACAGAAATGGGGCAATGATGAGTCTAGCAGCCTCAGCTCTGCACCTTCTGGTTTTACATGTATCTCCATCAGAAAGCCACCCAGTGACAGGAGACCATCTTAGTAGCCCTGGTGCATACGACTTGGGGCTTGGGGGAGAAGTCCAGGAAGAAACTGGACATTAGTTTTTTCACAGTTCCTAGATCTGAGGAGGCAGTGGTAGAGTTGGGGAAGCTCTCCTCTGTCTTCAACTGAAGGTGGTCCAGGGAATGCATAATCCCAGGGATGGGTTGCATCTCTCTCCTGGCCTTGCCTAGAGTTTCTATGTGTAGCTATGAATAAATGCTTCACAGATATTCCCTGACATAGGGGTTGACAGTAAATTGTGCACCTTTAATAGTAGCACAACAATTCCAGATGGCCAGGATGGCTCTGAGGAGCTGGAGAAATCAGAAGAAGATGAAATGTGAGTATATGCTAATCTTCATCTGTTGGAGGTGAGGAAACTTGTACAAAATAGTAGAAAGCTCATGGACATAACTCAAAGCAAATGCTGGGCCCTGGAAACAAATCCCTGGAGCTGGTCTAAGACACTGACCTCTTCAGTTCCCCCTGTCACCTCACCCTATCCCTCATCTTAGCATCTGCATATCCCAAGTTGAACTTAGTCTTTCCACTCAGTTGTTTCCCTGTTTCTTGAGCTTTACGTCTTGGTTACCAGCCTCATTATTACCCTAGTTACCAAAGCTAGAAACATCAAAATCAGTTTCGACCTCCTTTCTTCCCCTTTCTCCAGTTTTGCCAATTCTATTAAAATTGCTTCTTATTTTCCTCCTCTGGTCTGTGGCTCCTAGCCTTCTTTAAGTTCAGCCCTCATTATTTCTTGCTCAAGACAGTCCCAAAGTTGGGTCTCCCATTTCATCCCTCTCCAATCAACCCTCCACATTGTGCCCTAGTTGTTTCTGGAAATGGCACATCTTTAAAAATTACATCCTGCTAAATACTTTCAAAGATTTTCCATTGCCTAAAGAGTAAAGCCTTAATTCCTTAGTTTAGAATCCCAAGCCCTCTGTAAGCTGTCCCACTCCATCTCTCCATCTCTCCATCTCTCCAGTCTCCTTCTCTTCCCTCTTCTTCTCCAGATAGTCTGGGTCCTCAGCCTCTGTCCCACCAGACATATGTTTGCATGTTGACTTTCTTCATGTTATTCTCTATCTCGTTTCATTCTTTCCTCATTTTGTTTCATTCTTCTCCAACATTCTCTCCCAATCACCATTACACTCATTCAAAGTACAGGTGAGTAGCATTTCCTTGGCCAGTTGTTTTTGATCTCCACAGTCAGAGTTAATTAACTCTCTTAACCCACAGCACCCATCACATTGTATGTGTTTGAATTTCATAAGTCAGTGTTGACCTTTCCCACCTTCAGGTGAGATTCATGGGCTCAAGGATGGTGGAGCTTAAGCAAATGAAGGAGACATGTACAAAGAGATGCTTTATTTATATTTAGTTCTTTGGGATTTATTTAACCAAAGCAGAGGATACAGGCAAAGCCACGTACCCAACAGAATAATGGGGTGCAGCAGATACATTTTCAGGTAAACTCATTTTTGCCTTTCATCTCTTCCTCTTTTTCTAAGTTCCCCATAGTGCACATTTGCTCCCTCACAGTGCGTGGGGTAGCCAGAATCTGTACAAGGCCTATTCTATTTTATTGTCTTGTGTTAACAATTTCCCTGTGAGTGTTTAGCTCACAGGGAGGCAGAGCGTCCCAGGGTCCACAAAGGTATTGATCTGGGTTGTAATGGGGCAGAAGGGGATACTGAGCTGTCTGGGTCTGTCCCCCTATACCTTAGAGAAGGGCTTGGGCATCTGGCATTTTGCCAGTCTGGTTCCAGCAGAGGGGATGGCACAGTGGTCCTCAGGACAGGTTATCTTGGGGTGAATTCTAACTTGCCTTTAAAGATCAGTGTGAGCTTGGATAGGCCTTACTTCTTGGGCTTTGGTTTTTCTGTGTTTGTAATGTGGTATTTGGACCTTTCAGATCCTTATGAGTCACTGATGCTGAGGTCTTTATAATCCCAGACTCCATTTCAATGAATCCACCTTGAAAGAGAAGACTGACAGGGTAAGGGATTGCCATGACTGGAGGGGCCTGACACAGGTACCACTTACTTTGCTGAGCAAGCCTATCAAACAGATAGCCCTGCTGGTGCGGCTTGGTCTCCTGAGATGAGCTGTTAAGACACAGATTTCTGGTGTGTGGTCACAGGAGGTTTTAAACCCATGAGCTTGGTCCTCTTGACAACCTCAGATTTCTGGAAATTGATTTGCAACATTTAGAAGATTAAATCCCAAATGATTCCAAGGGTGGACTCCAACACGTGAAGGAAACAGTATTTTAGTCATAGGTGCTGGGTTGCCATGGACAGGGTCCCCCTCTGCTCTTGCTATGAGGAAGGGGTTTCCTCAGCACTCAGGCCTCAAGAAGAGCTTCTCCTTGAGGGTCCTGGCTGTGTGCTCCCAGAAAACCACTCACTTCAGAATGTAAGGGCTGGGATGAAATTAGGAGGGATAACCACAAGTTCCCATTCAGTGTCTGTGCTTTAATGATACTGTCTCTGAACATATTAATTTTGGGGTTTAAATTAATTTTCAAAAGATGTTTAAGGCTCTGTCAGGAAAAATATGAATCCTGTTCATAAATTTTATTAAGTCAATCAAAGTCATTTGTAGTTTTCCTAAGTGCTAAAATCATATTTTATTTATTTGGTTCTGTTTATTCACCCACCTTCACTCAATTGCTAATCTCTATTATATACAAAATAAGATTTCCTGATATAACTGAGAAAGGGGTCTATTTTTTAAAGCACAGACTCTTCCAGATGAATGTGGCTATTTGGCTATAAACATTTGGCTCCTCCCACAAAATTGGAGCATAAGAATTTAAAAAGCATTGGTTTTCTGTCTTTATAATGAGACAGTTGGAATGAGGACATAAAATAAGGGCAGGCAGGGAATTCAAATGAAAACTGGTGGATGAATGAAACTGACTTTGCAGAACATGGAAGGTGTGAGCTTCTTACTTGTGGTGACTTTTTCCTTTGAGTGCTGAATGCTTCACCCTACAAGCCCCCAAGGGTCTCAGCACCCAGGGACACCAAAAAAACAAGAAAGGGTCAGGCTTGGGGATAAAAATGAGGGGGAAAAGTTTAAAGTCTATAATTAAAGCAATTGGACCATCAAGTCTTTCCCTCATTCCACAGCATCTGGGGGGCCCTGTCCCCTGCCCTTCTCCTGCTCCCCCATTAGTGGAGACCAGAGGTTTGTTCTCCAAGTGAACTGAATGGCAATGTGGCAGGCTGTGGGAGACTAGGCAAAGCAGAGGACAGAAGGTAGGGCTGAAGTCAGACTCCTGCTGAATAGTGGGCTCCATAGCCTTTTCCTCTGCCTTGACCCTAGAACAGCATCAGGCAGACCTGTATACCCAGGCAGGCAGCTGGAGGACTCTTCCTGGGGAGTATGAAAAGTCCAGAGAAGACTGAACATGAATTTTTGAGGGACCAAAAAATCTGATGACCCTATAGTGAGATCCACAAGTCCTGGTAATCTCCACATAACACTTCCAATTTGTTTTTTGTACCTTGTTCTAGGTATATGGACAGCCCAGAAGTACCAGGTATTAAAGGAGAGGCTCCAACTTGACAGAGAGAGCCTAAAACAGCAAGGAAAAGAGAACCTCGAGGGGAGGTACAGATAATGAAAGACACATAAAAAACTTAAAAATAATAAATGCTGTCTTAATTACCTTGAGAGATATAGGAAATGGTGTTACATCTATAAAACAAATACAGAATAGAATAAAAAAATAGTAAGAGCACAAGAAATTTGAAATGAAAAACAACACCTAAACATAATATAGAAAACAAAAGAAAAACAATAGAATAGTTAGAATCTAAAATCAAATAGAACAAAACCAAAGAAAGGGAAGAAGTAGAAGAGAAAGGCTAAGGTACATCTACTGACTTATAGGAGTTTGAGAAAGACAGACATAGGAAAAAAAGATTTTGAAAATATGATACAAGAAAATTTCCCAGAATGAAAGAAAACAAGTCTTCAGAATGATTATATTTTAGAAAGATGTGAACAGAAGTAGGGATGAGGAGGTCAAAAGTGAATGCCAACAGCTGCTCAGTCAAAAACTGCAGCATGAATATGATTAACAATTGGGTGAAGGTGGGTGAACGAACAAAACTGAATGAATAAAACATGATAAAGTGAATATCAGAAGAATTTTCTAGAAGAGTTGGCAATGTTTCCTTAGAGAGTGGAATTTGGGAGAAATTTGTGAAAAAAGACAGCTTTTTGTTGTATTTGTTGCTTTAAGACATTTATTACTTCTTGACCTTTAAGCTCAGTACATATACTACTTCAACAAAAATTAAAAAATGCATCTTGAAAAAGAATAGAAAGACAAAAATTAAGACAGTACCCTTTTCCAGATGTAAATATAAAGGTCTGTTCAGAAAGTATCCAGCAATGCACTATGAAAAATGGAGACATTATCAAAGAAGATACAAGACACAAGAAACATTGTGCATAGGACAATGACACCTCAGTCCCCTTCAATGTAGGCACCATGGGACCTCACACAGTTCTCCCAATTGCTCTCAGCTGCCCCATTGTATTTTCCTGAATCTTATCAATGGTCTGAAATCTCTTCCCTTTCAAAGGTGATTTTAGTTTTGGGAAAAGCAAGAAATCATAGGGTGCCAAATCTGGGCTATAGGGTGGCTGATTCACCTGAGTGATTTGATGTTTTGCCAAAAAACTCAGCACGAGACATGACTCATGAGTGGGTGCATTGTCATGATGAAGCTGCCAATCACCAGTTGCTCATAGCTGTGGCCTTCTGAATCATCCAAATAGTTTCTGTGGAGGAATGTTCAAGCTTAACGCAAAATTTGATGCAGGTTTGTTGCTCTACTCGCTCAGTCATTTTGAATGTGATGGACACACAATACACATGCTCACTCAACGGTGTCTACCACCCCTACCTACTAGTACAGTGAAGTCATTTTTCATGCATGTGCACTCCAGTCCACTCTCCCTGACTGCCAGGTTACATCAATATTGCGCAAACCATTCTAGTTATAGTAACAATGGTTCAACTTTTTCCAGACAGACATTGTATTAAAGTGTATCCTTCTAGATGTACAGTTGACCCTTGAACAATATGGGTTTGAATTACACAGGTCCACTTATACATAGATTTTTTCCAATAAATATCAGATGTATCTTTCAGGTCCCTGACTGGGGAAGGAGGGTGAAGCCAAAGTGGCTGAAAACCCAGCTTCCAGGGCTCCTTGCTTCCTGATGGATAGCTGGGCCATCTTATACGCTGTTCTCTTTGCAGCTGCTGGCCCTCAGGCTTCATGTCATGGCTATCAAAATTGGCGACTGTTTTTCTTCAACTACAGGCACCCGAAATATCATATTATGTGGTTGATAGAGGCAGGGTTAGTGGGCTGTTCAGGGTTCAGCTATTTAATAGCTGTGTGAACCAAGGCAAGTTACTTAGTCTCTCTGATCATTGGTAGGTCACTCATCTGTTTTTAGTGGGTACAGAGTTTAGCCCATAACACTGAAGTATAAGAATTGCCACTTTTCTCCAAAGTAGATAATCTGCTCTGGTTTCTAATGAGTAAGCTGGAGGAAAATACATTGGGTCCAGTTGGAGGAACTCTTTCCCCACAAGGTTGAACAAGATTCTTAGGGGATTTAAATGACACAAACACTCAAAATGTTACCATAGACAGTGGGAACATAAGCCACATGGGGGCTGCACAGAGAATGCTGCCATGCCAGGATCTGGGGTGCCCTGCAGACTCGAACTGGCTGACTGGGATGTGTGGGAGTTGTGTTCAGTGTCAGGAGGTGGGATAAGGGATGCAGCATCTCCAGGCTTTATCACTGGGGTCCTGCAGCCTTCTCCTCTCCACTACTGTAGACAGTCAGGGAGCCCCTAGGAGTCTCCCCCATTGACCAAGATGTCACAAGGGGAGATTTCTACACTGAGTGTACCAAAGGTTAGAAAGATGAGTGGATGGGGCCCCAGTACACCGAAAGCTAGAAATATCAGTGGACAGAGCCTGAGCTTCCAAAGCTAGCAAAATAATTGGATAGAAAAAAAAAGCCCTCTCCTCCCTATCCCTGTAAGAACCATGGGTTTGAGCAGGAATGGGGGATGGTCTTTGAGACTGGAGTCCACCATTCTTCCAGGTTTTGGCATTGAATAAACCTGTTTCCTTTTGCACTAGCACCTGTCTCATGGGTTGGGCAGGCGGCTGAACCCACATTTAAGTTATAAGAAGACACTTTCTGGCATTCAGTCCACATTTGTTACCAATGAATTTTTCTTTGTACAACCACAGGTTTCTTAAAGGGATGTGGTTCTGAATTACCTGGATCACATCATGGGGGTGGTGGCAGAATGCAAGAATGGCCACATCCTTTACTCTTCCCTGTATCTTCACTTTTTTCAGTTCCTTTCCTTCCTCTTGAATCTGGGATAGCCTGTGTCTTACTTTAGCCAATAGCATGTGATGGAAGTTAAGTTGAGCAAGCTCTGAGCCTCAAGCCCTCCCATTGTGCTTTCTCTTTCTCTGAATCCACCCAGATGCCATTGGAACCAGTCTAGGCCAGTCTGCTAGAAGATAAGAATTGATGTGAGCTGTCCCAGAGAAGGCCATCTTAGACCAGCTGACCCAGCAACAGAAGACAAAGCCATGCAGCCAACTTCAGAATTGTGAGATGAGAAGCAGCTATGTTTTAAGCCACTTAGTTGTAGGATGTTTGTCAGTCAAAACTGATACAGGGCTTTCACCTCTCCAGGATTTTACAAAGTGAAATGTAGCTGCAGCTATCTGTTGAAAGAAGTCTGACTCATGCCCAGACTCTGGAGAAATTCTCTCCACCCCCACAATGGTCTCTTTCCCCGGTCCTCAGTTCCCTCTCAGCCCAGGACTCTTTATCAAACTAAAGCCGGTGAAGGTGACATCTTTCTTTGGGGCACTGTGCACTTTTGGTTGTTGTCCCTGGAACAAGGATGTGAGTCACAACAGAGCACACAGAGCAGATGCCCTTTCAGGATGGTAGCATCATATCACTTTATTCTCTGTCCCTACAGCAAGGAAAACAAAGTGCTATCTCCATTGATAAGATAGGACTGGTGCCTGCAGGACCTAATAAGTGGGGATAAAATAATGTATGTGGGATGCATTGCACAGTGCTGGGCACATGCTTACTGTGAAATCGTGGGGGAAGGGACTGTCACTGGCGTGGCTGTTTCTCTTCCACACTGAGGCAGTTTTGGCCTCCCTCCTGGCTTCTACCCAATGTGGTAGCTGCAGAGACAGGCAAGATTATCTCTCACAGGTGCCTGGCAACAAATGAGCTGGGACCAGGGATTCCTGCTCTCCCCAGTTTAAGGGGCTGTGTCCAAACCCATCTCCTTCAGGAGGCACTTCAGACTCTCCAGATGCAGGGCAGCTGCCATTTTCCAGAACTCACCTAAGCAGCTGACATCTGTGCTCGAAATATTTATCCCCCCTTGCAAAGCTACTCTCCTGCTTGTCCTGTAAAAGGGAGAGTCACGGGGGCTGAGTGGGTCTTGGCACATACCAGCTCAACCCTGTGGTTCCACAAGATGTCTAAGGATTGAGTGACTTTTGCCCCTGCTGACCTTTCTTTCTGCTGATGGGGTGTAACCTGTACTAAGTGACAGTCTTTTCAGGGCCCTTCTTTGATTTTGGTGCCCTGGACCTTGGGAAGTACCTGAGGTGACAGGAACAAGGTAGAGTTATAAAGTAGAGGGGACACTGCCACTCAGGACAGCAATGGGCCTTTTAGTGGGGTTGTCCCAGGAACTTGGAGTGTGGATGTACCTTAGGGAGCTGGTCTTGCCTTTATCCAAGGAAGTTTCTTGTGTCTCACAGGGGAAGTTTCATTTCTAGTCTTGCCTGACTTCCCTTTTTGATCAACATATTTGGCTTTCCTCCTTTGGGGGCTACCATGGCATAATGACATATATCGTATTTATACTGAAAGGAAACTCATGTCTAAGCCCACACACTGGCATGTAAATGTTTTGTTCTTACTAAATCAGATGGGTCTCAAATGTCAGCCTCTTTGAATAGATTCATCAACAATCTCAAAATAAAGTCACTTATTTGAGGAACAGCAGGTACTGTCATTAAAAGACCTTCACGTGAGTGTCAGGGCCACAGGGCCGGCCTAGGAGTGACAGGCTTGGGGCCTGCTTCCCTTGTACAAACCCTGGGGCCTTGCTGATCTCATCTATATAATGAGGTGAGAGGGTCTGAGGGTCACAAATATCCTTCCACCTCTGACATTCTGAGATTGCAAAATAAGGTGAAAACTTGCTGAGTAGGGGAATGATCTGTTAGTCAATCACAGCCATTTTTGCTCCAATCTCCACTTATTTCTTGCTGATGTTCCTAAAAATTTTTCTTCGTAAGAGTTCAAAATCTGACCATGTATAACCCTTAACCAGGAAAGTATCTTCTTGCTCATTGATTTTTCAGACCATGGAGGGTCAGTATATGAATGGAACTGGGGTTTATATCTGTAGCATTGTCTGCTGTTTGGCACTTTCTTGGATTTTGAGATATAAATTATGCCTGTGAGTGTGTCCTGCTCTAGGACACATGTTATTTACCCTTTTGAGGTTGAGATACATTGAGGATCAGATGTGGGAGACCAGGTCCTGTATTGTTTTTCCCTGTTCTTTATTTACCCCCATCAGTTTCAGTCATTTTGAAAATGAGAAATGTCCCATAAATACGAGCATGAAGCTTGAGTAAGCTGTTCTTGCCCGTGCTGTCCTCTCTGGCACTGGTTTGTGACGTTCAAAGGAGTGGTGGGTAGAAGGGAGAAGAAAAGTCCCGGGACCGACTTTTAGATGCCCCAGGTCTGAGACTGATTTCTAGACAGGCTGCCAGTCCCCTGTCATTTCTATTTCTATGGAAAGAAACATAGAGACAATTAGAAATTTTTTGAGATCACCTTTGACAATGCATTAAGTTGCCTATAGGTATAGGGTAATAGACTTGTGTATGTAGAGCAAGGTAGGTATGTACTGAATGTATATGCAGGATGCAATCTGACAATATTTCATTGTGATTACATAATAGAGGGTAAAAGACTAATTTACACCCATTCAAATGGCTTTTATTAGAAAAATGCCAAGTAATGGGTGTTGGTGAGGATATGGAGGAATTGAAACCCTTGTACAATTGCTGACAGAAATGAAAAATGGTGCAAGCACTTTGGAAGACAGCTTGGCAGCCCTCAAAAAGATAAACATAGAATTACCATATAATACAGCGATTCCACTTCCAGGGAAAGCTAAGTGAAATGAGTCAGAAGCAAAAGGGCAAATACTATGATTCCATTTATATGAGGTATCTAGAATAGGCAAATTTATAGAGACAAAAGTAAAATACAGGTCACCAGGGGCAGGGGACAGGGAGAATGGGAATTATTATTTAATGGGTACAGGGTTTCTGTTTGGAATGATAAAAAATTTGTAGAGAGGGATGGTGGTAATGACTGTACAACATTGTGAATGTACTTAATGACAATTAAAAATGGTTAAAGTGGTAAATGTTATATATATAGCACCACAAATAAAAAAGAGCAGAAGCACCTGTGCTTGAATTCAGCTCACTCACTCTGACATGCCGTGGACTCCAGCAGGTCGTGTCTGCCCTTCACCATGGTTCTGTTGAGGGGTAGAGCAGAGGGGGGACATCAGTTTCATTATATAGATGAATAAACAAGGGCACAGGGAATTTGCCCAGCGTTTATTATCCTCCTTTGATTTCTTTATTGCATATCCACAGATATTCTTATTTGTATGCCTGCTTACCACTCATTAGCATACTCATTCTCTCAGGGCCCGCACTTTGTGGGGCAGCTCATGCTAGTATTTCCAGTGCCTGGCACACAACAGGTATTTACCCAGAATGAAGGAGCAATTGACACTATTCGTCTGATGCTGGTCCTGAGCTGGCAGGGAGAGACATAGAACATGGGCCTTTTCCTTGTGGCTCTGGCTTCCTGTGTTCTCCAACAACCAGGCTGCCTTGGTGCATGAGAGGGATCTTCATGCTTCAAACCAGGATAATGGTCTCAGAATAGCTGCATTCTGGGCAATAGGAGCCCTCTGGATGGCTGTGAGGCCTCCACTGATAGTCACCGATTTTTTTGTCTGGGACTCTTTCTTTCCCTACCTTGACTCTGTCCCAGCACACCCTAGTACCTGGACAGGTATGGCCTCTTCTCTTCCTTCATTCCCAATGGACCTAGGCTGTTCTGCTTCTCTAGTCCTGGTCCAGAGTGGGAACCTCACGCTGTCCCTCTCAGGGTGGTAGAGGCACATTGGAGAAGGTGGAAGCTGACTCCAGGCTTGGTTGCAGCCCCTTGTAGGTGACTTCTTTTTGTGCTTCTTCCCACCCCAGAGCTCCCTGGGGTGCCAAATCATCTTCACTTCTCACCCTGTCTGCAGCAGACTGTCCTGTCAATATTGACTGCAAATAGAGTTGCCCCTGATGGAGGGGCAAATGCTGGACCTACCAGACTCTACCTCCACCCCTGTTTTTTGGGTGTCAGGGTTGTGGGGCCAGGCCTTGGAGTGATAGGCTGGGGCCTGCTTATCTCCTATAATCCCTTGGCTGTGATGGTCTCATCTGTATAATGAAATGAGAGAGTTTGAGGGTCACAAACATTGTTCTCTGACACCCTGAGATTGTAAAACAAGGTGAAAACTTTTTAAGCAAGGAGATGATCTGCTAGCCAACAATACAGAAATCTTTCCTCTCATCTCTACTGACCTGAAACACAGTATTTAGGGCCATGGGGCACCACCAGTACTTCTTCAAAACAGCTTAAAGGCACTCATCTTCTCTCAATCCTAGTCATCAGGTTAAGCCTCCTTCTGAGACTTCTAATTTGGCTGATGACATCAATGTCTACGAATCATTCAGGCTTAATATCTTAGAGCCAACTTTTGCTTTAAGTTTTTCTTTGCACTTCTCGATCAGCAGATGCCCTGCTGTTTCTACTTCCTGGCTTTGTTCTCACTCAGCTGCCTCTGATTTCCCACCAGGGTGGCTGTGGCTGACCCTAGAGCCTGCCTGTTCATCCTCTGATGTGTGCCATGGACTGCAAGCTGAGAGTGTTACTTTTTTGTGCCTCCTTTTTCTATTCCAGATGTCACACTACAGCCACAGGGGTTGTTCAGAGACACAGAATGAACTATGTTACTTCCCACAAATTTTAATAGCTCTTGCAGGGTTTGTGTGCAACCCTCACCAGGCTCTTGGACTATAGTGTCTGGCTGGTAAACCTTTAACAATAGCCATCCAGGAAAAAAGCCCTTATTTATAGTGTTTGCCAATATTATGATATAAATACCCCAATTGTGGCTGATTGCAAGCTACCACATGACGTTACTGAACTCAGAGCTTGGAAGAGGCACACAATGGCCCATCGTTACATGCTATTCCCTTTGTGCAGATCCAATGGGTGCTAAGTGATTTCAAGGACAGAGATGAGAGTAAAATGTAATAAATTAATTAGACCATAGTGAATTTTGAATATTTATTACTATTATTTGCTATGTAATTTATTTACTTGGGCATAATTTAATTTTTAATGATGGCTTTGCTTCCAACCAGCTCTTAAAATATCTGAAATTTAACAATCTGCTCTTATTGGACAACTTAAGTTTACCTCAGCCCCAAACTACCTGTGACCCAGCTGGTCTCTGTTTTGACTAAGGGTGTAACAAAGGACCATGGGCTTGGGAGTTGAATCTCATCAGCTTGCACACAGATTCTTCCCTGGTTTCTTAATTTTTTTATTTTATTTTTAATTTTTGTTGTTGTTCAAGTACAGTTTTCTCCATTTTCCCACCACCACTTTCTCCTGCCACCCCCACCTCCCACCCTCAATCTTATACCGTCTTTGGCTTTGTCTATGGGTCCTTTATACAAGTTCCTTGATGACCCTTCCCCTACTTTCCCCTGTTATCACCTCCCACATCCCTTGTGGTTACTGTCAGTTTGTTATTTATTTCAATGTCTCTGGTAATATTTGGCTTGCTTGTTTGTTTTGTTGATTAGGTTCCAATTACAGGTGAAATCATACAGTATTTGTCTTTTACCTCCTGGCTTATTTCACTTAACACAGTGCTCTCCATTTCCATCCATGCTGTCACAAAGGGCAGGAGCTCCTTCTTTCTTTCTGCTGTGTAGTATTCCATTTTGTAAATGCACTATAGTTTTTTGATCCACTCATTTAGTGATGGACACTTTGGGAGATCTGGAAAGGTACATGCAAAAAAATGAAACTTGGCCACCAACTTATACCATACACAAAAATAAACTCGAGATGGATAAAAGTCTTCCCTGGTTTCTGATGCGCAAGTTCTGATCTAGTAGGTTTTGTCCTACTGGTTTCCTGCTCAGAATCTCATCTCCTGAAAGTGGTCCTGTCTTGCAGTTGTCTAATATTTTCCAGCTCCAATGATACCTTCCCAGTCATGTTGTGATGTATTTGCAGCAGCTGTGCCAGCCCCTTCTGTGGGCCTTGAGCACCATGCAGTCCAGGAACACTCTCTTTGTGGGGTTCTGAGTTGTTTGACCACCAGTGTGCTTTGCACCCTCATTCGTGCAGAGCATTAAGATAGTGGTTCTGCTCTGTGTCTGTGTACTGAAATGGCTTGGACAGCCTGTGGTCTGGGCTTTGTCTGACAGCCCTCTTGCTGCACAGCATACACATTATATGACTTCAATTGACTGCTTCCTAGAAAGAAACAAGGAGCTTGTTTTTTTATTTTTATTAACAGTAAAAACAAAAACCAAAACTTCACCTGAAGTCCTGAGCACATCAGGTGATGTACACGTCAGGGTACATTGTGTTTTGCAAATGCAGGAAGTTGGAAAAGGCTGGGGAGATTAATGAGCAGAAGAAAAAGAAGGGAGAAGGAGAGGTATATCTGTACTTCCCTGCCCATTCTCTTATAAAGTCAGTCTCCTCCAGTCTCCTGCTATGCTGCTCATAGAATCAAAACAGATCCCAGAGACCTTCACACCAACCTAAGGAGCTCAAGTAGAATAGATCCTAAAAAATAGAAATCACTTCCTTCTCTCACAAGAAGGAGTTTGTGCATACTTGGTAAAGCTGCACTTGGATTTGGATACAGATGGAAGTAATCAGTACAGGTAGATTCCAGAGTCTGAAAACCTGGAGGGGAGTTCATACTTAAATGTCAGGACAGAAAAGCTATCCATGGAATTGAAATACAAAGCATCACATACTCAATATTCAATCTTTAATCTATGAGTCCTTTTCATTTATGGAAAACAAAGTGCAGACAACTTTGGAAAGTCCCTGGAATCTGATGAAATGACATTTGAAATCATTCTGTGATTTTTCCATTATGAGAAATTCAAGGGATTGGTAAGATTTATGGCTGGCGTTGTACAGATCACTGTGGAAGAATTTCTCTTTGCAATCAGTTGTCCTTTATCTCTGGTATTCATTTCAAATATGTGGAATTGAAGTGGGAAGGAGCCCCTTCCTGGGAGAGGGAAATACCCCCAAACAATACAGCTTTTCTTGAAGGCTGCTCATAGCAATAATGCTGGTGCAAGCTCAAATGTGAAGCAGCCTGATCCTTGGGCCAAGATTCTGGGTTCTTGGCCCACCCCCTCAGTCCTCTAAAAGTGTCTCTGAACTCCCAGGCATCCTCATAAGCCCTTTGCAGTCAGCCCAAACATTTTCCTGGCCATCTGCATCTTGTCTCTTTCTGTGCCTACCAGCTTGAACACCCCTTCATTCTATGGGCTCTTCTCCGACCACCTAGACAAACTTGTCACTCATTTTCTGCCAGGAAAATCCCACCAGGAAACCTTATTTGTACCTCTAACATTGCCTTTACCTTACTGTAATCATCATCATCATCATCATCATCATCATCATCATCATCATCGTAGCTGCTATTATTTCTGAATACTTGCAAGGGACTGAGCACAGAGATGAATAGTTTGAGTTGTTTATGTGACTGTGCCCCCCTACCCCTTTTTCTCTGAGCTCCTGAGAGGCAGGGACCACATTTTTATACTTTGTTCCCCTTGGTCTCGTGGCTAACACAATGCTGGATTTATATACACATCTTATAAATATTTGTTAAAAGAAGTTGTAGGAATCAATTTGTTACCATGTCCTTTAAAAATCAAACTCATTTTTATTTAATTGTAATGAAATGGCTTTAGTCATCTGTCTTTTGCAAGAAGGTCCTTTTCTTTTCTCAAGGTCCAACTTCCCATAATAAATATAATACATCTGCAGTACACTTACTCAGGTCCACAAGTTCAGTCCAACTTCTCTTCCCACTGGGGCTGAGATTGGAGGACTTCATGGCTGGAACCAGAAGCTATTTCTTGTGAAATATGGTTACGCTGACCTTGTTCCTGTTGCTATGAAGCATGCCCCATCATTGAATGTTTCTGTAGACCCCTTGAGGTCTCCCTCATATGGTTGAGGGATTAAACTCGGATAATCAAGATGAAATGTATGTATATCATATAAGTAGGTGTCAAGGAGTGTCATTAATAGGTATTACAAAGTGCTGAGCTCAAACTTCAACATTAGATTTATAGACAGTTGCTTCTGTGCATCCCCAATACCTTGATGGATGGTATGACCTTTTACTTCTTAACGAGAATCAACACTTTATCACTCCTCTTTCAGCCCTGAGTAACTCTGCCTTTGTAAAAATCGAGTTTACTCTACACCAGCAATTTTCATTACTTCCCAGAGGTGGATTTGTTTCTGTGGTGATGGTGGGCCAAGTGCAAGTAATTTAATCTGGCCTATCTACGGGATGTGTCCGAGAGTCTATCTAGGACTGATTGGTTTTAAGCAGGAGTTACAACTCTCCTCACCCTCTATCTCCTCTCTGTACTTCAGTGCAAAAGAAAGTTGGAGAAAGCAGAAGTGAATGAGGTGAATGAAGTGGAAGAACTCATGTGGCTTCCCACTGCCCCCCACCCCATAGATCTCTTCACAAAATATATACATGATTGTTCCCAACAGCATGGAGGGCAGAGAGGAAGGAAGAAAGGGAGGGGTGGGGAGGCAGAAAAAGACTGCCCCATTTCTCTGCTCCCCTTAGAACACAGCTTCTGAGTGGTCTGCATTTGCTGCCTCTTTGGTATGTGGCATGAAGAGAAAGATATCCCACCCCTATCACCCCCATCACCTTTGGGTTGTAAGAACTGTATGATTATATGCTTAATATAGTCAATGCGTGTTGACAAACTGGATACTTTGGCATCTAAGGTTGGGTTTTCTGAGTCATCTATAGCCAACCTTGGTATTTATCAATTTAGTACAGTTTAGAATTTATAGAACACCTATGGTCTGCTTGCACCGCTAGGCATAGAGGATACAGAGATGAATGACATGCCTTGCTGTGTCCCAGGAGTTTCTGGTTTGGGACCTCAGAACTAGGGAGATAGGCAAGGATTGTGACTCAGGGAATTCATTTTATAAAATCCTGTGTAGGATTCAGGGAGAGGTAAGTTTAGACCTGTGTTCACAGGTCTAAGGAAGGATCAAAATCCTTCCTTGGCAACTAATTCAATCAGGAATTCAGGGTTGGGCCTTAGGATTAGTGAGGATTTGTCCTTTTTAGCCCAGAGGCCCCTCTTCCTAGCCATAGACCTCCATGAAGTTCTTAGTCCCATGATTCTTACTAAGAGGGCTTTTAAAAATTGTTTTAACTGAGTACAACCAATATACAGTAACATGAAAAAGTTTAAATTATGAGTTCAGAGAATTTTGATCATCATATATACTATGTAACCACCACCGAAAACATAATGTAGATCATTTCAATCTCTAAGAGAAGTTCCTCATACCCCTTTCTAACCAACCACCTAACAACTGTGTTCTTACTTCTGTCTCTCTAGATTAGTTTTGTCTATTCTAGATTTAAAATAAATAAAAATTTTGTGTCTGGCTTCTTAAAATTTTAAGATTTATCCATTTGGATTTTTGTTTATATCAGTATGTCAACCAATGGCCATTGGCATCAATTCAACACCAATAGGAATCTCCAATTTTAGGTGTGGTGAAGAAAGAAACTTTATTCAGTGCAAACAGCTCAATTGTGATACAGCGCGGCTGTTAGGAGGCCCTGGGGCCAGGCCCTTCTCCAGCTAGACAGCTCTGCTCTGCTCTTTGATAGTCTGGGCTGCCCTGCTCTGGCCTACACGGGTTTATTGTGCTCTGGTCTGCTCTGTTCTAATGAGACATCTTTAGTGTTTCAGCTCCAGCTTTTTAGCTAGGGACATGCAGTCCACAGTCTTCAGTGGAAAGGGAAAGTATACTCTCAGAGCCAGAGGGAAGCTGACTTATATAGACAAAAGTCTCTGCCCCTGGTCTCTGATTGGTTTATCCTCTTACAAGTGAGGACTCCAAATCCTTGCCATTTGATTGGTCCAAAAGACACTGTTCTGTTTGGACAGAATGAGCTGCTCCGATTGGTCAGTGAAGAAGCTGATGGGCCTATACCTGCACAGCTCCAGTTGAATGCAGAAAGCCTGAGTTCTGTTGACTGAAATAGGACTCCAAGAACTCCTTTATAAGGGCTGGCTCAGATGGCAGAAACACAGTGCAGACAGGCAGTTCAGTGCAGAGACAGGTAGTTCAACCCAGGCTTCTTCCTGAAGTGAAGTTTGCATGAGAGTTCCTTGTGTAGAAGTAGATGCTAGGATTTTATTTTATTTTTATTTTTTAAGTATATTTTATTGATTATGCTATTATAGTTGTCCCATTTTTTTTCTCCCCTTTATCCTCCTCCACCCTGCAGGCCCCACCCACCAGCATTACCCCACCCTTAGTTCATGTCCATGGGTCGTACATATAAATTCTTTGGCTTTTCCATTTCCTATACTATTCTTAACCTCCCCCTGTCTATTTTGTACCTCCATTTATGCTTCTTATTCCCTGTACCTTTCCCCTACTCCCCCATGCCCTCCTCCCTGCGGCTAACCCTCCATGTGATTTCTATTTCTGTGACTTTGTTCCCATTCTATTTGAGTCCCGTTAATCAGCAGAACCCCTTTTTAGTAGGTGTCTTATTTCTCAGGGACCACAAGTAATTCATTCCTTTTTATTACACCACAATTCCTTTATCCATTCAGCTGCTATTTCCAGGTTGTTTTTAGAGAAAAAGGAAAAAAGAGAAAGCTGCTTTGAACACTCAAGTGCAATTCTGTTTTTGTAAACATAGGTTTTTATTTCTTGTGGTAAATAACTAAGAGTAGAATTGCTGAGTCATAGGGTAGATGTATGTTTAACTTCATAAAAACTAACAAATAATTCTTTTTAGTGAGTTTGACAATCTACACTCCCATCAGCTATGAAGGAGAGTTATGGCTTGTTCTGATTTTTAGAAACAGTAGTGGGCATGAAATAGAATCTAATGTGTATGGATAGGTTTTTCTTTTCTTTTTTTAAAAATCCTTTCCAAAGTACATGCTTATTTAGTTTAGAGAAAGGGGAAGGGAAGAAGGAGAGGGACAGAAACATTGATGTGAGAGAGAAGCATCGATTAGTTGCCTCCTGTACATGCCCCGATCAGGTTCAAACCCTCAACCTAGGCATGTGCCTTGACTGGGAATTGAACTCGCAACTTTTCAGATTATGAGATGATGCTCCAACCAAGTGAACCATGCTGGTCAGGGCAATGTGTGTAGAGTTTTAGCTTGCACTTGTTTGATACCTTTCATACTCTGCTGAATGCGTACAACCTACCTGTCAGGAAGATTGAGGGGTATCTTGGGATGTTTACAGATTAGGAACCTGATATTTCAGGGGTGTAAGTGCCTCACTCAATCAGCTGATGATAGGTGGCTGTGCCAACATTTCAGCCTGGCTCTGGCTGTCCTCGGTTCCTGGCAGAGAGGTCCTAAAGCCCTTGGAATTTCCTGAGTAATGGAGGTGTCTTTTTTTTACTCATAAGGAAGCCCTTTAGACCATACCTGAGTTAATTCAAATGAGGTAATTCTTGGCAGGCCTCTAGATATTTCACCATGGTGTCTGGTTGGCAGAGGAATCAAACAGAGGATTAGAGGACTAAGACTTTCAGCCCCACCCCTTGACTTTCTGGGAGGAGAGAGGGACTAGAGATTTACTTCAATCACCAGCAACCACAATTTAATAAATTATGTCTCCCTTAAAAAAAAAGAAAC
>VMDR010016146.1:0-21481 GCA_007922815.1 Macrotus californicus | reverse complement strand
TATAGAAATGGAGAGTTATCAGTGGGGATGGGGAGTGGGGAGAAAGGGAGAAAAGGTACAGGGAATAAGAAGCATAAATGGTAGGTAGAAGATAGACAGGAGGAGGTTAAGAATAGTATAGGAAATGTAGAAGCCAGAGAACTTATATATATGACCCATGGACATGAACTGAAGGGGGGAAATGCAAGAAGGAAGGGGTGTGCATGGTGGAGGGGAATAAAGGGGAGAAAATGGGACAACTGTAATAGCATAATCAATAAAATATATTTTTAAAAAGAAATATAAAATAAAATAAAAATAAATAAAAACAATTAAAAAAAAAAAAAGAAATGAATTAACCAGAATCTAGGAGCAATGAAGGTGAAGTCTTGATGGGTAGATTTTCTTGGGCTTGGTTTCCTAATCTTGAGATAGGAAAAAAAAAAAAGATGCTTTTAAATTATTAAACCCCATATTACTTAATGAAATTATGCAGCAGAATTTAATTATTTGGCCTCTCTCGTTACTCAATGCTCCACAAGGCATAGATGGTTAGTTAATACCTCCAGCTGCACTAGGTAAACAATCAGGCCAAAGTATAACGAAACCAGCCTTTTGTATGTGATCAAAAATAATCTGTAGAGGTTATTAATGGTCAAAAGAATGGACCATTAAGCTAAAATACTTAAAACTTGGAATAAAAGAAGGTGGGTGGCAGGACTTTTCCGTATCACACTGGGATTTTGTTTAACAGACTAAACCAAGGGTTATTTAATTATCTAAAGCAATGTATCTGTGCTTGATTTGGCTATTTTCTATTAACTAGACACTCAGTCTCTATGTCATATATATAAACTTGTAGATATTGACTGGCAGAGAGCAAACTTAAGAACAATTGCTGGTGAATTTACCAGTGGCAAGGAACTGTGAAGGAAGAATGAATATTTGATTGAGCATCACCAAAATGTCAAAAACTATACATTACTCACAGAGTCATAAAAACAACCTTGAGTGATAGGTGTTATTATCTTCATTTTACAAGTGAAATAGTTGAAGTTCAACAGGTAAAATGATTTGCCACATTATTTAGCTGGTAAATGCTGGAGCCAGGTATCAAATCCTGAATGCTCTTTTCAAAACCTACTCTCTTTTGGCAACATCATTCTACCCCCATAGTATGAACTTTTTCCTAATGACCACAAAATCATACCTGCCACTTTTGCAAAGTGAAAATGGTATCTAAAGGTCACCCCCCCTCCCCACAAATATGCTAGTTAGAAAGAGATTCTCATGATGGGAAATGTAAGGACATGTTTCGTGTGCACAGAGTAAAAGATCTATGAGTCATCATCTCCTGAATCTAAGGAGATGTTGAAGATCTAAGTGTTTAGTTGAAGATTGCTCTGGGTCATCTAGCTAGATGGCCATTAGAAGTGTGGGAGACAAACCACTCCTTAGGAAAATCTGGCTAAACAATAAATCATTTAAAGTGCTTTACAGACATCACCTATACATTTTCCCAGCTCCCTGTGAACTACACAGCCCTACACAGAAGGATCCTAATTTGCTTACACACATTCAAAGATGATAGAGTACAAGGTGGAAGGCCAAGATACTGCTAACAACATTAGACTTACCTGAGGCCTAAGCATTTTCAGGCCATTTGAGCTGAAACACCACTAAGTTAATTAACCTCTAGTGTTTTCCTTAACCTGCCTAATGAAAATGTCAGTACTATTTGGGCTAGAGCCTGTGAAGCCCGGCAGATCATTTAGATTGATTGATTGATTGATTGATTGATTGATTTTGCCCATTCTAGTTGTTCCCCTCTGATCTGATCAATGGTTAATGTTCTTCACCTAAGAAACAATGGGAGATATTCATATTCACCTTCCCTAAGAGACATGGCACCTTCTAAAAAACAGTGAACTGTGAATTTCTAGCTAATTTAAAACAACTGTTCTCCAGAAAGGAGAATTTGTCTTAGCCTGTGAGGAAGACCCAGGGGGAAATAACTGTTACGCTATCAACCCTCTCTCCCTTTATTTCTTTAACTGATAGGAAATGCTGATTTCACCTGGAAAAAAAAAAGTGCACAACTTGGAAATGGAATAGGAGGTGCAACTTTCTGTCCTACAAAGGATATTGAAGGTGGTGAGGTGGGGCCAAATTTCACAAATGAAAATTTAATATGTACTATATTTTGGGGGGTTTAATTTTTAAACATACTTCAGTATAAACAAAAAAGAAACTGAAGAAATGTTATGATGATCTTTCCCAAGCTTGTCCCCACTCCAGTCTTCCCCGGATCAGCAAATGGTCTCTGAAGCCACCAGCTGCTCAAGCCAGAAACAGGAGTCATCCTCATTCTCCCTCTCCCTCATCTCCTGCATGTTATCCATCAAGTTCTATCGATTTGACCCCTGAAGTCTGTGTCCAATCTGTCCACTCTCTCCTCATCTCCTCTTCTTTCACTTTGTTCAAACCAGTACAGTGAATGAGGTTACCAGGGTGGGAGCAAAGAGCTTTCTCAAAAGTACAGACCTTTGGTAAACACTATAATTGGTGACAGAAGGAAAAGAGATGGAAGAGCAGAAAAGGTGGGAGAAGCAGAACACAATTGTGATAAACAGAGAATTTAGACAGAAATCATCAGAGACACAAGATTGACTCTCAAGCATTTCCCAGTCTGAAGACAGGAACAGGTATAAATATAAGGTGAACTCAGGATGTGATTTTTACATTTAAGACTTACTATGTATGCAATGTTTACTGTATAAAATTCCAAATGATAAGATTTCTGTATAGTTTTTTTCAAGGTGAAATCCTCCAGGTTAGAAAAAAATATAAAAAAACACATAATAAAATAACCGAGTAATATTTTAGAATTTCGTATTCCTTGATTCAGTTTTTGAATATTTGAGTAAATACAAACTGGGCATTTGGTTTGGTTGTGTTTGGTTTTGTGTTCGCTCAACTTGATCAAAGAATCCAAAGGCTGATGTTCAAATTCACTGTGATAACAAGTTTTCAGTCTTTCACAGGAAATTGTTCACTTGTTCGGACAAGCCAAAAATCAACTTGGGAAATATTTCTCTACTGCCTGATCTTAAAAACTCTAAGAAGTGTCTCAGTTTCATCCAGTGTTCTTCACTAAATGATATGTAACCTGAATTTTAAAATATTAATATTTATTAAGTTCAAGGAATAACATGTAGTAAAAGATAACTTTTAGAGGAGGGTATTGCCTGACTTTCATACAGGTATCAAATGAACATGTGTCAAAGCTTTTATTTAATTCCTTACTTAGTGAGGGAACCAGTAAGACATTACAACCGGTTCAAGGAAGAATGCGAAGAACCACATATACATGGGCGTCAAGAATGGTGAGATAAACTTGCTAAACAAATATAAAACTTCCAACTGCTCAATGCCCATAGGGCAATAATCAACTGAACCCCAGTGAGATACAATTTGCATTTCTATGGACAAGAATAATTTGCATTACTATAAGTATTATATAACTTACAGCAATGTACAATAATTCAAAGACAATCGAACATTCAGAGACCCCATAAAATCAGATAATCTGGACAATGCCCAATCGTCCATTGAAGACAACCATCATATCTCGGTCCATTTCTAAGTCTTTCACAAATTTTCCCCTCCAAATAACACGAAAAGTACTAACTGCCTGTGGCCCAATGCACACAGACTGGAGGGAGGACACTGAAGAAGAGGAAGATAGGCACAATAACTGAATAGACTATAAGGCACACTGGGACTTATCTCAAAAGGCAAAACTGAGAATCTCCTAATGCACACAGTACAGCGCACAAGGAAGATCTCTGTCTGACGGGACGGTGCCTGTGGTACAAGCCCGCTTAGGCACAGACAGAAACAAAGACCTATGACAAATCGGAGGAGGGAGACAGTTGTATTCTGTTAAAGGGCCATGGGGCTTCCTTCACGGAAGAGGCAAAATGGAGCAGATCTTTAACGCAGGACGTTTTTCTGACTGTGGTAATCTTTTCACAAAGTATGCCTATATCAAATCACTCTGTTGTACACCGTAAATATAAATAATTTTATTTGTCAGCTACACTTCAGTAAAGCTGGCGGGGAAAAAGAAAGAAGAGAGGTTTTAAATAAGTAGAATGTGAGTTGTAGGGGGAACGTTTTTCAAGCAAAGGGAAGAGGAAGACAAGCGACATACATACCGTGTTCCCAGCTCGTGGTCTAGCGTGGTCGGGTGGACTGAGAGCTGGACAGCGGAAGTGGGGATGGAGGCCCAGTCATGTCAGGAGGTTGGGATTTGTTTTGTTCCAATAGGGAGCCACCAGGTTTGTAAGCAGGGAAACGACAAAATCAATATAGGCCTGAGACCACTCTAGCAGCAATTGGGGGAAAAAAGAGTTTAAAAGGGAGAAGTCTGAGGCAAGGAGGCCAGTAGAAACCTGTTGCAATGGTCAGGTTGGAGCCTAAAGCTGACCATTGTGGGGAGGAGAGCTTCAAGGGAGGTGCAAAGAGCAGGACATGGTGGTGATTCACCAAGTGATCTTAGATTTTTGACCACGCGTTCATATCAGTTAAAAATTTGAATATGCACCCCACCAACTTATGCACATATTTATTTAATTATAAAATGTGTACTGCTTTACCAATAAACTAATATAAGGCATGTAATTTGAAACATTTCATATGTGGGGAAGGGGAAAAGTTCCCCTTTCTCTCCTTTGGTTCTTTTTGGCTGGTCAAATAAATCAACAGGAGGCAGATTTCATATCGCGCACACGTGGACCTCACATACATGAGAGAGTGAGTCAAAGGTAGACAGGGGGACTCAGGTATGTCAGAAAACATCCTGAGCTGGGGATGAGGTGAGGTGCCTTTGGGGCTTCAAAGAGTCATCGCAAGATGATAAGAAAAACAGACCTTCAGTACAAAGACATTTTCCAGGCCCTGTAGATGAGTCAAAAGAAGTTATCTCTGGTAATCTCTTATGGCCAAGGTCTCTAATTTAAATTCTTCTAGGTAGTTAAGGGTTGAGGGCAGAAGTTTCTCTGGAGCCCGAAACCAAAATTGCCTTTAGCACAAAATAATCTGCATACCAGGGAGGTACATCTTGGGGTGGCTCTTCTAGACTGCACGTACACGCTCACAAAACTTGTTTTTTCTTTTTGGTCTCAAAGAGAGAGCTTTAGTTCATATTTGGATGCTTGATTTGTTCATTTTGATGGCTTCGTGTAAGTAGAGACTCTCATCTCAGAGTACCATAAACTTATAGCAAAAGCCACGGTTTACAATGAATGGATGTCAATTCTTATTTCAAATAGTTTGATCATTTCAAAATTTGTTTCTGGTTTCTTGCAGACTTAAGTTGTCTACATAGGTATATGTAAGGTGTGATATATAACTTGTGTCTATATATAATATAGATCTGATATATTCACACACTTTGTTAAAACCATGTAATGTAGCTAATGAGGAGCTTGCATTTAGGGGGAAATTCTGTTCTGTATATTCTTCGTGTTTGGTAGGGTTTGTATAATTAGAATCATCTTCAATTCACATTCCCCATAGGGATTTTTAAAGTCACTCTCCATTATGTGAGTTTAGATGAAAGTAGATAATAGAATCTGTGAATTTGTCTGAGGGGCTCATAGGCACTACATGCTCTCCCCTCGGGATTCCCTTCCAAGTGCACTTGACATGACTCTCCATAAAGACCGAATCAGAGTACCAGGGGAGGTCCTTATATTAAATACTAATGAAGCCTTATTTTATTGTACTCAGGAATGTTGAAATAACTTCCTAGGCCCAAGACAAAGCTGCTTCTTCCCCAGGGTGCCACATAAGTAAACTCAAATTTAGGTAACTTTCCTATCCCTATGATTACTCCATTTAATCAGAATGCTATATATTCAGTCAATCAATCCCCAAATGCCAAGCCAACTCTGGACTCTATACTCATTTCCTTGTTTCTTCTTATCCCAAAGAAGGTTGAATATGTGGACTCAGCCAACCAGGTATTTTATATTTTTCTTCTCCTTATTCTTTATATTCTATAAAAGCTTCTTGCCTTCACCCTATTTTGCAGTTGTCTGAAAAGTGACACTAACTTTATTTTCTTTAGTCATTTTTAACAGGAATTAACTGTAAATGGAAGTTTTAGTGCTTGGTTCTAACTACCCAATGCCTCATCTTGTGAACACACCCCATCCCCATTGAAAACTATACTTTAAATAATGCAGAGGAAAAAGGAGATAAGTCAAAGATCAGCAGGAATCACTTGAAGGATAGTGGTGTCAATGAACTAAATGGTAAACATAACAGCATGCATGGGTTTGGAAGGAAAACGAAACTGGTTTCCAACACATTGAGTCTGAGGTACCATGAGATACTCAGTGAAGCTGTCCCTGGCATCTGTAAAAGACTTCTGGAGCAAATGAGAGGATTCCAGGTTACATGCTTGGAGCCAGTGTGATAATTGAGGCCAACTTGTAACGTAGGGTTCCCAAGCAGAAAAGCAGGCAACAGAATTCTGAAAAGCACTTTCATATATGGGATTTGAAAAAGCAAGATGACTCTTCCTGGAGAATCGTGGGAAAGGAAATAAAAGAGCCAGAAAGATGTAGTGGCATGGAAGCCATAAAGAGAAGACTGTAAGAAAGCAAATATTTCAACCATGCTGCAAAGTCCGGGAAGATAAAGTTAAGATAAAGACATTGGACTTGGTCATTGAGGTTGTGGTTGACATTTGAAAGAGTGGTTTAAGGAAAGCAATAGGAGTAGCAGTCAGTTTTTAACTGTTTAAAGAACCAATAAGTAGTAAAAAAAAAAAAAATAGGCACAATAATCGTAGACAGCTAATGAACAAACAAAACTAACAAGGAAAATGGGGACAGACTCATAAATGGAAAGCAGGATGACAGCTGTGGGGTGGGGGCAGGTTAGGGAGTGGAGGGATTGAACAAAAAGGAAAAAGGACTCATGGATGTGGACAACAGTGTGGGGATTGCTGGGGGGAAGGGTTATAAGAGGACTAAATGGTAGTGGGAAAAAATGCAATAAAGATTAAATTTAAAAAGTTTGATGTTTAAGGAAGAGAATGTAGTGAACTAAGGAAAGTGCTTTATAAATAGGAAGCATTTGAGCTTCTATGTGGGGCACACATTGAAGAGGGATAAACTGACGGCAGAAATGAAGAAGGAAGCTTATGAGAACACGTTCTCAAGTGCAATAGTATTGATACAGTCAGGGATACAGATAAAAGAGATAGCTTTGGGAAGGGGGAACTACAATTAATAATACTATACTACATTTTTCAAAGTTGCTAAGAGAGTAGATTCTAAAAGTTCTAATCACAAGAAAAAATTTGTAACTGTGTGTTATGATAAATGTGTTAACTATATTAACTAGACTTATGGTGGTGATCGTTTTTGCAATACATACAAATATCAAACAATTACATTGTATACCTGAAACTAGTATTATGTCAATTATACTTGATTAAACAAAATCACATTGGTATAAAGAGTAATAAATGAACACAATGGAGCAGGAACCTCAAAACTGTTCAAAAAAAGGAAATAAAAGAAACTACTGGTAATGTTTACGCAAAAAAAAAAAACCCACAAAACATGAAAAACCTGTCTTCTTATCACACTGACTGCTCCATTCCAGTCTCCTTTTCCTGTCCTGTTTATCCTTGTGACTTCCTGTGGTACAACGGGAAATAAATATTTGGTTTAAATAAAAAGAAGGGGATAAAATGTGGTAGCTGGTTTTTTTTTTAATAATACACGTTGAGAAGATAGGTGGAAAGAGGTCCTCTTTCTATCAGACCCTTGAGAGGTGAGGTAGCCTGCTGAGCATCAGTAAACATCCTGCACGATTTAGTGGTAAGCCAACAAACTTGGAGTCACTAACCAGTTTTGAGCCTCATCCAGATCCGAGCTGAAGGAAGTCCAGTCTGATCCAAAGTTATGTCAAAGAGACGTCAAGACGATTTCTGAGCCAGACCCAAGGAAGATGAGGTAAAAGGATAAAGTCAGGCAAGAAAATGTGACTTGCCCAAGGCGATAGCAAGGGAATGAGAGGAAACAACATATCTGAGAGTTATTTAGAAGGGAGAACCGGAGTGGGACAAGTCAACACAGCCAAGTCCACACTCCTCTATCCAGATACTTGTCTGAGAAGGAAAGAGAGATGGACAGGTAAACCACAGAAACACAGAGCCCGTGGATGTGTTTCACTCAAAAGAAAAAACCGAGTAGTGGAAAGCAAACAGCCAGGGGAGAGGGGGAGTTTAAAAAGAGAGATGACTGACACAGGGATAACTGATGGGGTCATCGACACCCCAAGAAAGGAGGACAGGAGGAGATTCAGCGCTGAGGCAGGGATCAGCTTTAAGCTAGAGTGGAAAAAGGAAGCAGTCCACAAGCTATTTACAATATTTCATAAACCCTTCTGGAAATCACAATAAAATAGTCAAGTATCTTTACTTTTGGCAGGCTTAAATTAAGTCAACTCTGCAGGTTAACACAGTGGTTATTGCACGCTGGTCAGAAATTCTCATTTGCTGTTGATGACATCCTAGAACCTTCTAGGATGTGATTGGCAGACCATATATTGTTAGCAATGTTATTTATCTGATATTTACAATATCTGATTTAATTCTTCCAGCATGTGATCATCTTTGGATTAGGAGAGTGACAGCCAAAAATAAGTGAGCATTTCCAGGGAACAGTGCCTAGTATTCCTACACTTATTTAACTTTATTGCTTATTAGCATTACACCTATGACAGTGATATATGTGATTTCATTTAAGTGACAAAATCTTTCAAGATACGGGGTTCTTGGAAGAAAACATAATAAAAAGAGTCCTTGGATGAAAGGAATTAGGATGACAAGATCTCCATTGTCCCTTCATATCTAACATTCTATAATTTTAAGAGCGGCCTGTAAACACAAGCTCAGGAATGGCTGAGTGGGAATGCTGTAAAGAATACTTGAAAACACCCAGCTAACCAATGACTCACGCTAAACAAGGCAAGAAGAAAAGGAGGCAACGTAAACAACCATTTCCACCTGGAAGGCGGTACAGGCCGAGACCAAAAATAAAAACATAAAATAGGATAAAAGAAGGGCGCGGTGTAGAAAATAAGCGCTTAATAGGGCAAAGGAGTGCTCACTTTATTGATAACCATGAAGTATTAACCAGCTTTAGGAGCGGCAATGGTTGTCCCGAGCACACTTTACATTTGGCACATCCACCTAGCCAACCTTTGTGTAAAATAGTGGGGGTTCTTTTCTCACCCACACCCACACTAAGCCAGGCTCATTCTGTACCTTGTACCCTGTACTTGGATAGATCTTCGCCCACTGGAACTGGGCAAACTGAGGCCTTTAGAAAAAAAAGTTTCAAGAGAAATGGGCCAAGGTGATGAATTGAGAGCTAATGCTGTTCTTATCCGTGGCCTCAATGCCAGAACGCGTTGTGGGGCAGCCAGACAGGCCAGATAGCCAGAAAATAAGCCCCGGTGCCGGCGGGGCGGCGTTGGCTCCCGGCTGGGCAGGTTCCGGGGGTCGAAATGTCAGGAAACTGTGTCGGGGATTAGGAGGAAGTGGAACGATGTGTACTTTTCTTATGGAACTGTACTTTTATTGCCCCAACCTGCGCTCAGGTAAAGGCCAACACCCCAGGAGAAAGTTCCAGGGCTCGCATTCCGGCCAGGCTGGACCCCTGGTCCCCTCTCCTCTTCCCCCATGTCGGTGCCGCCACCGCCCCCGCCTGCCGGCGCCCATGACCCGGTGACCCTGGAGGGCCATCAGGGGCCCGTGACCCCGGAGCCCCGGGCATCCGGAGCCCCCTCGCAGGCGCAGCCGCTATTAAGGCAGGAGGCTAAAGGGGAGGAGGAGGAAGGGGAGGAGACAGGCGTCCAGGGCGCCTCGGGAACCGGCACGGCGGAGCAGCGGCGGCGGGGCTGGGGGGAGGCCGCCCAGGCGGCTGGGGCCGAGGAGGGACAGGTGGAGGTCGGGGACGCCGCGGCGGCGGGGGCAGGCTCCCGGGCGGGAGGTGCGGGTGGCGGCCGCGGGCCCTGGCGGCGGCTCCTCGCCTGGCTGCGGCGGCGGCAGCCCCAGTGCTGCCCCTGTGCGGCGCCCCTTCCCCGCTCCGCCGCGCACTGTTGTCATGGAGGAACCAAGATGGCGGCTCTGGCCTACAACCTGGGCAAGCGAGAGATCAACCACTACTTCAGCGTGAGAAGCGCCAAGGTGCTGGCGCTGGTGGCCGTGCTGCTGCTCGCAGTGTGCCACCTCGCCTCCCGCCGCTACCGAGGTGAGCGGGCCCTCCCCCCGGGCCCGGCTAGGGGAGGAGGCGACGCGGCGGCAGGAGGCCGCCCCCTCGCCCAACACCCGCCCACGCTCACGCGCCCGCCCGCCCGGCCTGCGGGGGAGGCGGTGCCCCCAGTTCCCCCAGGTGTCCCTTTCGGCGGGCCAGGCGGCCCGGGCCGATGGAGCGGACCCCAGTGCGGGCCGCGACGGGACGAGGCCCCGTGGCCCCGGACCCCGCAGCCGCCTGCGCTGGGGTCTGGGACGCCTACCTGGGCCTGGCCCGAGGGGCTGCCGGGTCCCGGCTCCAGCGGGAGCGGGGCGCGGGGAGACGCGCCAGGCCCGGGGCTCGCGTGCAGGTAGTCGGGCCGGCGGCTTCGCGGCCGGCCCGGGGCGTGTGAAGGCAAAGGCGTCCTGCACGGGGGCACTGACATATGAAGTGGCGTCGCCGTTTTTCCGTGCTGGGGGTCCGGCTCTTAGCCTTTGTTTAATCAGGTCTCTGCCCTGCCACAGCGGGGCCAACCTGTTGTTGGACAGCAGCAAGGGCCGCCCCATTTTCCTTTGCCACGGGGGACAACAGCTGGCAAAAGATGCCCTTGGCCAAATAGAGTAGGTGTCACCCAGACTTTGTGATTCAGAAAACATGCCCTTGGCCAGATAGAGGAGGTGTCACCCAGACTTTGTGATTAAGAAATGTTTCAAGGGTTCTGGTTGCACACTTTTTAGAAAGTAAAGGCACTGGGGCAGATACCTGGAAAGAAGTTAGTAGTTGACAGTAATCCAGGTGGGCAAGGAAAGCAAGTTGGAAGCAGTTTGAAGGGAGGCCTGTGCTTGTTGGTGCTGAGATCGGTGTAAAGGGAAAAGGAAACTACCTGCTTATTTCACAACGAATTACCTTTCAGTGATCAAGTATTTACTTATCCTTGTTGGTTGATTTGTTTAAAAAATTGTAAAAATGCTCCTAGGAGAGAGACGGACAGGCTGAGGGAAATTAATAATGATAGGACTCTTTTCTTTTTTGGCGCTTAGTATTATGGAAGCCATTATCAGAACCACTCTTGGTGACTGTGAGATTGATTGGTCAAGATGGAATGTGTAGTGGACAGGTGGCCATTTGACGCTATTGCCATTTAGGTAACTTCACACCCACTTGGCAAAGTATCCAGTAAAGTGGAGTCTGGAATCTGAGCTATCTTCTCATCCCAGGAAGTCTTTCAAATGTAGAACATTTTGATCAGAGTTTTGCTCTTTTGTTTTCTCTAGTGTTTGAGGATTAAAAATCCCTTACTCTAGTACCAGATTGGATGAATAGCTTTTTGTATAAGCAAAATCGATTTTAAAAAATAAAATTTTCATACCCTTTTGGCCCTTTCCCTCCAGCCTCCTGTAAGATCACAGCCATGTGACTTGGGAGGGCTTTGGTTCATCTGCAGTTGCTGTAACAGATCGTATGCAAAATAATACTAGCAATGTTGATGCATTAATTTGTGGTAATTTTGAAGAAGATTTTCTAACAACTATTAATCATGTGCTAGTTGGGTATAAGATGACAGTAATTGAACTCAGTTTTTTGTGACTTTGGTGCTTTATTCTTAAAGGTAAACACGTAGTCTTTCCCCTCCCACACCCTCTCCCCGTTTTTAATTGTGCTTTTACATCAGATAAGCGTGAGTACTAATGACTATATTTAGATTATTTCATCTTTTCAAGATCTGTCATCAGCAAGGAAAACAGAATGTCAGATGGAACTTGATGAGTCAGTGCACCAATCTGTGGTGGTTTGATCAGCCTCCTCCAGAAGCCGGTCATCAGCTTCCCTAGGTGCTTCAGCTCCTGGAGTGTGAAGCAGAGCACCTGGTGTGTGTTCTTGCCCAGACTGAATGTCAAGAGCTTGAGCCAGAGACTGGAAAAAATAGTCTTACCAGGAATTTCTTTTAGCCAACCTTGCGCTTGGGCAGTGGCAAATTCAGATGCAAAGCCCTTTACACAAAGATAACTGTATACTTGAACAATAATATCATGTCTTTAGAATAAAAGAGGACTTATATTAGATCTAAAGGTTTAGGCTGTATATTAAAAAAGATCAAAACTATGAAAAATAAAATGGCAAAAAGTACCTATCTATCAACAATTGCATCTAAAAAACCAATTAACAAGAAAAACAGAGACAGAATCATGGATAAGGAGAACATTTTGATGGTTGCCAGATGGGAGGGGGGAGAGGGAAAACTGGTGAAGAGGTGAGGGGCTTAAGAGGTACAAATAGGTAGTTACAAAATAGCCATGGGGATGTAAAGTACAGAACAGGAGGTGAAGTAGCCAAAGAATTTATATGTGACCCTTGGAGATGAACAATGGGAGGAATGCCTGAGGGAGTGGGGGTTGCTGAGGGGGAAGGGGGAAAAATCAGGACAACTGTAATCGCATAATCAATAAAATATAATAAAAAATTAAATAAAAATGAAATCTCCAGTGTGTGGACATCAGTATGCCTCAGGCAAGGAAGAGTGAGTGCAGTAGAATTCACATACTCAGTATCTCTTGCTTTCTTTACAAACAGCAGCAAGTAGAAGAATTAGACACTACAGCAAGTAAAGGCTGGCAAAACACTACATGCTAACCTTGAATACTTGTATGTGCCAGGTACTGCTCCAGCGGCTTTACATTTTAATTCATTTTGTATTTATAAGCATTCTGTGAGGTAGACATCCTTTACCATATTTAACCCTCCTCCCGGCCTGTTTATAACATTTCTGTAATCAAGATGAGCTTTTAAATCTTTGATTGAATGTCAAAGTTTAATTGATAACATTTTTTCCTACTATTACATAAAATGATGATGTGTCTTATAATCAATGCTCTTAGATTCTTTGAATTACAGTGTTATTTCAGTGTTATTTACATTTTAAAGATGAGTCAAGAGAGGGTAAGTTGCTTAAGGATATAAATTAGTCAGTGACTGAGGCAGGATTTAGAACCCAGTTCACCTCAAGCCATTATGTTCTGGTCTGGTCTGCCTTTCTCAGAGCTTCTTACCTGGTGGTGATGTACCTAGAAGATGGAATGGGAAGGCATATTCCAGATGGACATGGACTAAACCATTCAGAAATATTAATTCAGCCTCACAGTACCAGCCAAGAGTTTTCCTATTCTTTTTCCAGTAAAGTGACTTTTTAAAAGTTGCATGTGTAGAACTTCCAAATCTAACCACCTCACTTTTTGTTACCTTTCTTTTTTCTTCTTAAACTCCAGTCTCACAGTCTAAATATGTTTTGCCCTTTTACATGTCTCACAAATGTTTTATTTTCTATGCCTGCAATGGTCTTTCTCTCCTGCAAAGAAAGTACAGGTTTTTCCTTCAAGGCCTGGTTCAAATGTCACCACCACTCAAGTAGGAATTAGGAATTCAGCGTTTTTACAGCAATTACTACATACTTTTCACATTGTATTATAATAATTTATATCTGTCTTCCCCACACAAAACCCCTTGAGTTTCCAAGGGTATTGTATATTTATCTTTAAATTATCAAAGCTTAACACACAGAGCGTAAATTCATAAATAATTATTGTATAAATAGGTTTTTAAAGTCTTCCTTCTGTTTTTCCTCTTTGCATTTGGTTATTTTGCTTTTAATTGAATTTCATGTCCTAATAGTATGTTCTCATCTCAAATTTAGAAAGTAGGTTTTTGTTGCATTATTATTATTTTCACATAGTAGAAAGATGTTTTAAAATAATTAAGCTTTTAACCGCATTTAAAAATTTTTTATCAGCCTCTAACATGATTGAATCACAAAATGTCCATTAATATTATGGTTGCAACTTGGAAACATTATGTCTGTGACAAAAGGCCAGTATCTTGCCGTGAGGGTAGTTCCCATCTGGATATATTTCAGTTTTTTTCATTGATAATGTTCACTTGCTACAAATGCTTTAATTTTGTTGAAATGTTACTCCTTCCTATCAGTAGGCATATTAAATGCACATGTTAGGTATTGCATGTTTTGGAGAAAAGTAAGTTCAAGGCTTCATAAACTAAAGTGGGAAAAAGTAGCTCTAGGTCTCTCAGACTTTCTTTACTGCTAGACAAATCCTGATCTGTGGGACATGGCTTCTAATGAGGCACACCTAGCTTGTCTACAGGAAAATGTAAATGGTGATTTTTCAGCACAGACTGCAGTGCAACTTGCTGAATTTTAGGCAAACAAAATGTACTACAGATCATATTGTAAGCTTTATGACCTGGCATTTTCATGGCTGATAGAAAGGAAATGCAGCTTTGGTAGGATGATTCATCTAAGTGTGCAGTGTGCCAGAGGCTATCTGGAAAATAGAGGCTACACTTTAGCACAACAGATGTTTTCTTCAGTTGTTACATAGTTTTAAGCTGTTTAAAAACTTGTTGTTTTACTTCTTTTGCTTCCTTTGGGTATCTTTCTACGATAGAAATATCATGCATTAAAACCTGAGACATTAGGTTGGCAAAGCAGAATGCTTATGCTTGAGATGACAATGAAGAGGAAGACAGCCATTCATCTCGATAATCTTATTGGAGATAGCCGAAGTAGATAATTCCGTACCTCTGGTTGCTGTGTGTCTGTGCGTGCGTGCGTGCGTGTGTGTGTGTGTGTGCGCGCGCGCACGTGCATGCGCACGCGCTCTGATTTGTCGGAGCGCTCGGCACCTTTCATCTCACGCTGGCTGTATTCAAGCAGCTATCAGAATTATATGAGGCAGTTGAAAATAATGACTGGTTTTGTTGTGTTCGTTTGTTTGGGATTTTTCTAGGTAAATTTTGAAAGGAAAATGCGTGCCAGCGTATATTACATATAGTTAGTATACATAATAAAAAATGGCACATTAACTTATTTTAACATCTAGATTTACATTTATTGATTTGATCCAAAAAATATTTTCCCAGCAAAAGAGAACTTTTAGAGTATGGAATTTTGTGGAGTTTTCTTTTCTAGACTGGGTGACTGTATTTTGCTGACAAATATAAAATGCCAGTCTCTTCTTTTCAGTTGTCTAGTTAGTCATTCTTTCACTCTTGTAACAATTCTTTATACTAGATTCTGCCTATTAAAACAGCTGGTATAGTTCCTGGCTTCTGACAGGACCCTAGCTGATGTACAGAAACGATTAAGTTCAGATACAGGACTATAAAAAACCCTTCGCATCATAAAATATTGTAAGAGTCATCATCAAATAGCATTCATTAGCAAATTAAGAATTTCTTCCCTGGAAAAATCAGTAGTCTCAAAATCCTGTGTGTGCAGAGCTTATTCATCAGTGACAGCTGCAAATCTGTTTCGCTATGGGGTTTTCTAACATGGGTTCATCAGATGAGAGATGTTGTTTTCTACTCACTGAACTACTGAAAAACAATGTGTGAGTAGTAGTTTTGAGGAGGAAAAGAAGAATTTTGCAATTTTTAACACATTTTCTGGTGGAGAAAAGACTTTGTTTTTAAGATGTGGTATGGTACATCCTCTCTAGAAAGTCATATTGATAACCCATATAGATGGTTAACAAATGATATAACAGATATATGGGAATACACTGAATATTGATCAAGGTGTGTTTCTGTTTGGACTGATGTTATAAACAACAATCAGCCCTGACTGGCATGGCTCAGTGGATTGACCGCTGGCCTGCAAAACGAAGTTTCACAAGTTCTATTCCCAGTCAGGGCACACGCCTGGGTTGCGCGCCAGGTCCCCAGTAGGGGGCGTGTGAGAGGCAACCTCTCCTTGATGTTTTTCTTCTCTTTCTCGCTCCTTTTACCCTCTCTCTAAAAATAAATAAATAAAATCTTTTTTAAAAAGAGAGAAAGAAAAACTTTACAGAATTAATACCCAATTATTTGCAACTTCTTATAACTTTTTACTTAGTTTAATAGATGTATTTAAAGAGGTAGAAATGCTATAAATATAGACTTTTCATTCTAATTTTAAACATTTCCTAGACTTTTAGTAATAGGATTTTGCTGCATTGCCATTATAAAAGAATGCAGCAGGAGTGCTGTTTTTAGGAAAATAACTTAATTATGTGATCCTATAGTTCTTTTTTTACTCTTCTGTGATTGTTTATGTAGCTTAAATTTGTTGTTGTTTTTTTTGGAACTAGAACTAGTTTTTAATAATTGTAAAGAATTAAGAACTGATTATTTATAATTTCCTTAGCGAGATGTTATTAAAAAATCTTTGAAATACATAAAACCTGCACAGATTACATATATAATTGCGAAAATCTAATGATTGATACTTTGCATTTCTTACCCAGTTTCCCACCAGTCTAATAATGCAGTGTTGTTACTTTTCCTTCCTGTTCTGTTTTAGAATTTATGACACGGAAGTAGCAGTACCATCACTGTTTATACATGTCTTGCATTTGTATTACCTTTCATCTGTGTGTTGACCAGATAGATAGGTAACTGGATTGGAAAAACAAAAGTGTTCTACTTTAAATATCTTTAGGTATTCCCTATCTCTGGTCTGAATGATTCAGTGCAATTCTTGTTCTGTGATGTTCTTCTCATCAGACTCCCTATCCTGACCTTAACTATTTGTAAAACAAATAGAGTGTGCTGTTGACTGTAAATAAAGAACTCAGGATTAAATTAAATAATAGGCATCTTTTATTAGAACCCTATGGTTAATGTAAACATCTTATTTTGTATTTGAACTTTTTAAATGCCTCCACCCCCCTTCTTAACTCCTTCAAGTCATTTAAGACAATGCACAGTAAAACGGCCAAAGGAAGGACTGACCACCTGTCCCAGGTGTGGAACTTTCTGTGTGAAATTGTGACTGTCTCAACCAAATTGAGAGGAGTCGGTTGATCATCCTACAGGACGGAAAGGGAAATCAAGAGAAGTAGAGAGGCCGATTATTAATAACTATGAAATCTTCAAGTTATTACTGACACAGATTATGTGTGTCTTTGGCCACCATAACATAGTTTGAAGTCTTATCTTTGTAACATTCTGGAAGAATGAAATTTCATTAAGCTTTTTAAGAGATTCTTGAATAAGTCCTTTTCTCTGTTCACACATTTAAAGAATAGGGGTAGCATATTCACAGGGAAGTTGTGAAAATCAGGGAGTAGGTTTATGAGATATTTCAGTATTAACTAGGTTTCCAAATATGCTAATGCACTTTGTATTATAGCTGAGTAGGAAGACGTCATTTCACAAGTCTTTTCTTTTATCCCTTAAACTTTCCTTTCCCAGCTGGAAACAGGAATAATTCTAAAGGCTAGTTTGTGATTGAGATGATATCCCCAGAAAGAAAACCTGAAGCACAAGGAACTGCCAAAGCAGTGAATGTAGCATTTAGAGGCTAGGGAGTCAGTCTCTTCTAATGTGAAGTGTCTGTGATTAGTGGCTCTTATCTTCCTGAATAGCAATGTATTTTTACATTTCTCATGGACGAGTAATATGCACCTAGAAGATAGAGTGAAGGATAAAGACTTTGTACTTTCTCTCCTCAAAGAGCTGACATGGGGTCAGGTAACCAACATACAAAGATTTAACTATTGTTTGTAACACTGTTATGTTTAACTGTTACAGGCAATGATTCATGTGAATACCTTCTTTCAAGTGGCAGATTTCTTGGAGAGAAAGTTTGGCAGCCTCATAGTTGTATGATGCATAAATACAAAATCAGGTAGGTTTCTCCATTTTGTTGTTTGTTTTTTCCCCGTGATGGGCCGTGGTACCTAGTGGAGAACAGTTGCCAAAACTCAGGAAGTGCTCCATGGCGCTTCGGTGTGTGGTGCTGGGGAGCTGCTGATGGGGGCAGAGGTGGGAGTCCTAATGAAGACCCCGGCCCAAGAGCACTCTGAGAGCTCTGGTTCTGTGCCAGGTGACCAGTACCCAGGCCCAAGGCAAAAGGCCTGGATAGCTACCTCATAGACTTATTCTGAAATAATGGATATAAAGCACTTAGTATGGTTGGAGTACATCTTAAAGACTTGGTAAATGGGAGCTGTTGGGAGTTATTGAGGTTAGTGATCGTCCAGGAGCCAGTAGGTTAAACAAACATGACCACCTGTTTTTAAAGCAACGCAGTCACTATGTATATAATAATCCTGTACTACTTTCTTCACAAACTGTGTGCTTTGAAACACTGATATGCTATTTTTATTTATTTTAATTACTGTTTCTTTGTTGATTTCAGTGAAGCAAAGAACTGCCTTGTAGATAAACATATTGCATTTATTGGAGATTCCAGAATTCGTCAATTATTTTATTCATTTGTAAAAATAATTAATCCTCAGTTCAAAGAAGAAGGAAATAAGGTAAAATTTGTCTGCTCTCTTCACTAGGGCATTGTTTTAGAAGTTAGCCAGCGGGATAGTTTTAGGAGGAATGTGCATCCTCACATTAAGGCAAGGAACTACAGAAGTTTTACCTGGGTCTGGGAGAGGCATGGGGGAAAGGGGTGATTTGCTGCAGTGGGAAACAGAAGAAGAGCAGTGGGTATCGGCAAGCCTTTTATTAACTTAATTTTTTAGTATTCGAAAATAATAAGTTCTTTTCATGGAAAAACTCTTACAAACTCCTTAGAAAGAAAACAAAGAAAATATCCTTATCCTACTTTTAATGTTTGCCATATATCTTTTGTATCTTTTTAAAAAATATATAATGGTAATCTTTTAACATGTACAATTTTATGTCTTACTTATTTCTCCACCACTTATCATAATTCATCATATTATTACATAATCAATGTAAATATTTTTATAATGCCAACGTATTATTGAGTGGATATAATATGTAATCCTCCCTTTTCTTAACTTTTTGTAGTTTCCTATTTTTTCACTTTGCTGTTTAAAAAAAGACATTTTAAACTATATCTTTGTTTGAAACTTTGCTTTTTAAATTATTTCCTTAGGGTAGAATGTCTACCATGTAAATATTAGGTATATAAATATATAAAAACTTTAAAAATTATTAATCATTAAAACATTTCAGTTTATACTCTAAGTAATGTATGTCAGGGCCTCATTTCCCACAGCCTTACTGGTACTGGGCAATCATGCTATAAAATTCAAACAACAGTGCAACAACAAATTTATGCTCTTTTTAGAAAATGTTTCTTATTTTAAAAATATTCCTCTCTTCAATATAGTCATTCTTCTGGGAGAAAAAAAAGTAACCAAAAGATTATGTATGTGTGTGTGTGTCTTTGAAAACTAACAAGTATGATCATCTCCCTATATGTTTGTTAATACTTAGTTAATTTTTTCTAAACTATCATATTTTTCTGTTTATCCATTTTTAAGTGATCCAAATTTCTAACCCGTCTTCAACTGCGTATGATTGGCAGTGGGCAATGGCAAGGAGAGGAAAGTGAACTACAAAAACTTCAGAGTTATAGGGGAACTATCTTGTGAATTTATGATGAAAATCTGCCTGTGCACATTCGATTTGCCCTGTGGTAAGAGTTGACAAATCAGGGACCTCACAAGTAGGAAGGACTTCACAAGTAGCTTGGCGCAAAGTGACAATGGTAGTGGATACTAGATTTTTAGGGTTTATTACTTGTGAGAAGAGCCCTTGGGCTATTGGAGGTTTTGTCCACCAGGAAGGACCAGTAGAGATTTTAAATCTGAATAATGGAAAATTATAAAGTCCACTTTTCATTTTATTTTTATCACAATTATCAAGCAAGATACACTTAAATTTATATGCATTTATGAAAGAGGCAAAGACACTTTGTCACAGTCTTAGAAAGACAGTTATTGAGAAACTATTTAGTTCACACTGCTAGTGGAGCATTTGACAAATTGTATTTTGTATAGTGCTCTTGTCTCTGAACACCTTGAGAACAGAGCTTGTTATTATTATTTAAATTCTTGTGCCTAGCACAGTCTGGCATATTGTAAAAGTTGCTGCTGCTGCTGATGATTTAGCCTTGGTATTGGTTTATCTTGGTAGAATAGAAGTTCTGAAGATAATTCTTTGTTTGAATATGTTTCTTTTCTGTGTTGAGGGGAAAAATGTTTTAAAAAGAAACTTTAGAGCCGAACTTTTTTCAAATGATGTTTTGTGGAAGAGTAATTCTGTGAGAAGCTCTGGTCACATAAGTTTGGGCAGAGCTGGATATTATATCCTCTTCTTAGATGGCTTTAATTTAGGTTAGGATATTAAAAACTGGAGAAGCCTTGCAGTAAAGAAATGGTTTGTGTTGCTTCCAGCTGGCGGGCAAGCTAGATACTCTGGGGCCCTTCTACCTCAAACCAACTAAATCCTTGATTAAAAAAATACTTGGTAATGTATTTCTAGACTTGGGATAAATTTAAGACACTCCTCAAAAAGGAACAACTATGAGGCAAAACCAGATGTGGGAACAGTAACAGTGAACACACAGTAGGTACTCAGGTTGCCCCGAAGACAGATGGCAATAGCTGCAATGCCCAGTATGCAGAGAACTAAGTGTTGGGCCAGCATGTTTCTCAGTAGTAATATTGGAGGCCAGAGGACAGTAGGATAATGTCTTTAACATTCTGAGAGAAGATAAGTTTCAACCTAGAATTGTATACCTAGGATGCAGATTTCTCTGTTCTTGAAGTGTAGAACAGTTTCAGATACATAAAAACTTTAAGGGTTTTTCTAAAGATTTTCTGAAGGATAAACGTCAGGGAAGAGGGAAATAATTCAGAAAAACTTATTCTGAAGTATAAGAAACAGTTATTAAAGAAAATGTTAAATATGTAAATCTAAACAAATAATGCCTGTATAAAATAATAGTGTCTTTTTATACTTTATTAAAAGAAAATACTAAAGAACTATCCAATAATATTTGCATGAAAGTCAGAGGGAAATTATCACAAGTGGGATAATTTATCTATCAAATACTTACTAAAGAAAAATAAGTCATTAATATAAGACAAAGTAAATTTTAAGGGATAAAGCATTAGCAGAGATACTGGTAATTTTTAATGATGAAAAGATCAAAACACTATGATTTAAAACTTGTAGACATTTAATAAATTAGTTTTAAAATGTATAAAGCAAAAAATTAGTATGATTACAGTGAGAAGTTGACAAATTCTCCAGCGTAGAGGATTAACTGCTCACTGTTCATGAAAATAATCATAGAAAAAGCAAATAAAGTTAGTGAACACGTAGAAGACTAATAATATGCTGATTTTATA
>VMDR010016145.1:0-21477 GCA_007922815.1 Macrotus californicus | reverse complement strand
AACTAAGCAAACAACTAGAACAGGAACAGAATCACAGAAATGGAGATCACACAGAGGGTTATCATCAGGGGAGCGGGTGAGGGGAGAGGGGGAAAAGGTACAGGGAATAAGAAGCTAAATAGTAGGTAGAAGATAGACATGGAGAGGTTAATAGTATAGGAAATGTAGAAGCCAAAGAAGTCATATATATGACCCATGGACATGAACTAAAGAGGGGGAGTGTGAGGGGGAAGGAGTGTGCAGGGTGGAGGGGAGGGGTGGGAAGATGGGACAACTGTAATAGCATAATCAATAAAATATATTTAAAAAAACTTAATGCTAAAAATGTATATAACATTAATACAGCAAAAATGCAAAATAAAATTAATATGGGAGAAAGATTAAATAAAAATAAGAAAAAGTGTGATGATTTTAATAATGCCTGTAGACTGGACTTGAACAGAAAATCTTTTACAAAGTAAGGCAACTCCAGACACTCTTACTCTCTGCTGATCCCTCTGAAACCCTGGGAAATCTCTCCTCCGCCTGGCTCTCAGTCTCCATTTGCATCAAATTTATGGTCTCTTCTGCACTGGCTTGTTTTCTCTGTAAACTTACAGTCTCTACTCACTTATACTTAAGCTTTCTCTGGATCTTCTATTATTATTGACCTTAGTTTTATTGCAAATTAACAAATTCTTCTCATTTTTTGTTCAATTAGCTATAGGTTTGTGCTGTTTGATGTAATGATACAATGACATATGCTACAGTATTATAGACAAATTATATGGTTCCTGTACTTTTTCTGTGACATCTAAACTAGTAAATAGCATCTATAGTCATCTTTGTTTTGAGGAAACCTTTTTTTTTTAAATAGAGGAAATAGTATTCAGTGGAAGTTACTGTCAGATCAAGCTCATTTTGTTTCTGTTTTTCTAAGATTTTATTTTTATTTTAGAGAGAAGAGAAGGGGGGGAGAAAGAAAGGGTGAGAAACATCAATATGTGGTTGCCTCTCGCACATCCCATCCTGGGAGCCTGGCCCACAACCCAGGCATGTGCTCTAACTGGGAATTGAACTGGCGACCATTTGGTTTGCAGGCCAGTGCTCAATCCACTGAGCCTCACCAGCCAAGACAAATCAACTCATTTTGAAGATGAACTAAATAAAGCTCACTGGTACTGTCCATTATCAGTTCTTCTTTACATCAAGTACCATTAGTAATGCTTAAAATAGGATCCCACTAATTTGCTTATAATTTGAAAACTTAATGAGCCAGATCAGAAATATTAAATCATAAGTAGAGAAAGTTTAGCCCATTTAGGGTCAGCATAACTATTTAGAATTAAAATAAAATTGTAGTCACTTAAATTGTAATATCTGAACTGTGTGGACTTATCCTAGTTGTAAGAAGCCAACATCCCTACTGTCTTTAACTCTTACCTCTACTTAATCTATTGTATCCCTTAATAATTCTGAAAAGCTGCATGGAGTGTCTCAAAAGCGCTCAGGTTATAGTTGTGTCCCTACAGAAATTTCTGTGTACTTGATTTTCTTCTCAGCAGCTATCTTGTTGTTATTTGCTACCCATGAATTAACTCCAGAGAAGTAGGTCACCTGTGCTGTGCTCCTGAGCTTTCTGGAAAATCACATTGCCTGAGATGCTTCTCTCTGGCATATCATAGAGTTGCAAAGCCCACAAAGTGCCAACGCGATGCTATGCTGCCATTATATACATATATTTGAAATATTTATCGAACCTATATTAAGGTCTGAACACTGGGTGAAACAGAGGGAATGCAGAAGTAAACAAGACATTTATGGTACCTGCCTTGAGAAGTCTATAATCTAGAGATTAAAAAAATATTTTTAAAGTCCATGTTGGGATGGACTACTATAAAAATAAATAAAGGCAAGTGTTAGCAAGTATGTGGAGAAATTGGAACACTCGTGCTCTGTTTATGGGAACATAAAATGGTACAGCCACTATGGAAATCATTATGAGGATTCCTCAAAAAATTAAGTATAGAATTACTGTATAATCTAGCAAATTCACTTCTAGTTCTACACCAAAAAATGTAAGGCAGAGTCTTGAAGAGATATTTGTAAACCCATGTTTAAAGAAGCATTATACACAATATCCAAAATAGGGATACAACCAAGTGACCATTAATATTTGACTTGATAAAAAATGTAGTATATACATAAAATGGAATATTATTCAACCTTTAAAAAAAAGGAAATTCTGACATATGCTGCAACATGGATGACGTTTAAGGATATTATGCCAGATAAAATAAGCCAGTCATAAAAAGACAAGTACTGTATGATTTCACTTACAGGAGGCACCTCCTACAGACAGATTCACAGAGACAGAATATAGAATGTTGTTTGTGAGGAGCTGGTGGGAGAGGTGAATGGAGAATTGCTTAATGGGTATAGAGTTTAAGTTTTGCAGGATAAAAATAATTCTGGAGACAGTAGAACCATATAAATGTACCTAACACTATAAACTGTATAATTAAAAATATTTAAGATGATTTTTTATGTTCTATATCTTTTACCACAATTAGTTTTTTTTGGAAAAACAGTCCCTGCTGTTTCTGGAGCCTTACAGAATCCCTTAAAGCGATGAGGACAGTATTACCCCGTCCAACTGTGTCTTACACATTTCCATCTGTCATACATACCCCAGCTCTCTGAAACATCATCTTCAAAACAGCTTTTATGTAAAACCCTTTTAGAGCCTTCAGAGCTAATTCCCCAAAGCTGAGAGAAAACAGATACCGTATCAATAAAACTATAAATAACTTCCTTTTCTCTTTGGCTTGAGTACCACAAGAACCTCTTTTTTGAACTCCTTACCAAATTTCTGCTGCTAGGCCCATCTTGCAAATGGCAAAGTCGGAGGAGAGGAGGGGCGTTGACAGTCTCACATGTCCAGCTGCCTTCATCTGCACAAAGCTGAGTGTGTTACACACCACACATGGCACTCTCTTCCTCACACTGTGGTAAAGCACCCATCAAATACACAATTTCCAATGTACAAGTTGACTAAAACTAAGAAGTCAGTGTTCTCATTTTATATTCACATCATGAATAAATGCGCTATGTCTATCAAAATGAAGTTTAAATACTCAGTTAATTCATGACAGCACCAGAGCATGTTAAATCCAACTACAATTATTAAAAATTTACAACAGACTAGAAACTATTCTAAATGGGTTAAATGTATTTACTCACTTAATCTTCACAGCAACCCTATACACTGGTACTATAACCTGCATTGGGAAAGCAGGAAAACAGTTCCAAAAACATTGGAAAACTTGCCTTCCTTCACACACAAATGGTGGACTGTAATTTTCACCTTAGCAAATCCGTTCCAGAACAAGTAATCTTAATCATCTTTCAATACTGCTGGACAAAGAAATAAGACTCAGAGAAGTTAAATGACTTCTCAAGATTATACAACCATGTAATAGCAGGGCCAGACCTCTTATTCCCAGTCCAGTGACTTTCTTTTTTCATATTAAACAGATCAAAGTAATCATTTTGTAATCTCTCAATAAGACAAAATAGTCCTATTGACTATGCTATGAGAGTCTTCTCTGCTTGCCATGGTGTGTGAAGTTAGAATTTAAAATATGGACCTTAGTCATTAGATATTCCACCCCTTTTGTCTTATTCATTTCCTCTTTATGCTGGTTGAATTAACTCAAATTAGAACACATTTATTAATTTTACTCTAGCTAATTCAAGAGTTTATAATTCAAAGCAAACATCATGCTTTTTTTTTGTCCTTAAATATATACAGAGTGGGCAAAAGCAAGTTTACATTTGCCAGTACATGAAACGGATTTCATTCTTGTATTGTTATGTATTAATGATTGTATTATTTTCTAAATGAACAACTGTAAACCTACTTTTGCCCACTCCTGTATTATCACTATTTAGGGAAAAGTTTTAAGTGGTAGACTGAAATTAAAGCACAGCTAATGCATAACTACAATTTAATAACATTTTAAATTAAAACATATTTCTTTTAATATTATAAATTAATTTCCCCCTATGTTAAGTGGAGAATGCCATAAAATATCTAGTAATGTAGTCCTGAGATTTGATGAGGTATGATATTACTAAAGTTTAAAGTTTCCCCTCTTCTCTTTGTATGAGATGACATTTTGGGGGTATTATTTGACTTAGTAGCTAATTTAAGTTTTTGAGAAAAGTGTTACACAGACATATATTTAGAATAAGAGTAGTTAGAAGAAAGAAAAGAAACAGTGTAAGTTACTCATTCATCACTGTCATTGGGCTAGCACAACCACACTGAGTTTGCTGCCTTTCCTTCTAGGCATTAAAACTTTGATTTTATCAAACACATCAAGGTCGCCAAAATAGGTAGACATCACATTGCTCTAAGCAGGTGCCATCACTTGATACTGTTCTGTAGAAAACTATTTTGCTTTGTTGATTTCTCTGTGGAAACATACAAAAGGTTGATAAATACCAGCCTAAGCCACTTGTTATAGTCTACTGAAACAAAATCAGAACTCTGTTATTGGAAATCAGATCACAGCTGTGTTCACGTGCAGCATTACAATTTAACCAATAGCCCATAAACTATTCCAAAGTGATTGCAAAAATTAGAGTTGTCTAAGCAATTCTTAGTTTAATTATTAGCTTTTTTCAAATCAATCCATTTATTCACAGAGAGAAAGAACAGAAAACACCAAGACTACTTTAAGCTGCCCCCACCATTATTATTCACAAAGGGAAATAGCACAAAGGTGAGGCCATGTAAGCTGCTCATAAAATGCTTCATGAGAAAAAAAAATCACAGCACGGAGAACATCACTTTTGTTGGAGCTAACGGGAATAATATAAAATTGTATTTTCTCAGGGTTGAGGCCAAGGCCCCAATTCTACCACTACTGGAGAAAATGAGGCAAGTTCAGGAGTCAAACTGGTTTCTATTATAAAAGCAGTAAATTATTCTGTGATTAGTGCCTGAAACTGCTAAGCTTTACCGCTGCTTCTCTTCAACAGTACTCTCCAATAAGGTGGTGTCTGGTAACTCTCTCCCCATCTACCAGGATGTGTGAAGCTCTCTAATTTTCTACATAAATGGATACATAGGAATGAGATAAATTTTAAGCAATTTGAGGTAACGGATTGATTCCATTTTGAGGTAACAAACCTGAAATTGCAGGTTCTATTAATTTTTATTATCTGAGTATGAAAGTGATGTAATTAAACCCAATCAGCAGAATATACACATTTAGGTTTTTTCTGTAGTGATGGTGATTGGCTCTTATCCTGCTACCCATTTATCCTCACTCTCCTCTTTGAAAACAAGACCAGATCCATATTTGCAAGGTTCTTGGCACTGCTTGGAAATTTTGTCATGGCCACTGAACAAGTTGAAGTTAAGTAGTGAGCACTTAAAAAAAAATCACATTATGTCAGCCCAAATAGTTCCAATTAAATTAATCTAGTCAGTTTCAGTCCCTGGCTCATGAAAGGGATCCATACACTGACACTAAAGAGTTCAAATTGAAGAAAGTAGCATTTGTGCCAGAACAATGAAGATGAAAACAACAATATTCCAGAAATACCTAAACAGAAATAGCATTGATAGAGAGTTCAGAAATGCTAACATGGGAACATGGTTGAGACTAGAGCAGGGCATATGCAAAATAGCTTCATTTGGTAGGGAAATAGAGCTTATGGATTGCAACCTGGGAATTGTTTTATTATGCACACACTCTGAGGCCACAATCAATATTCCTTGAACATAATGATGATTATAATTATAATTGACAGTTGGTCAATGTTTTAATGTTCTAGGAGAATTCTAACTTTCTAGCAAAGAAATAATCTCTATCTGCTTTCCTATTTTGTTCCAACACAAGGAATTTTAAGAAAATTAATAAAAAAATACTCTGACCTATTTTAATGAATCATCACAAACAAAGTGTGGACAGTAGGAATATACATTTTTATGTAGAGGACAAGATCCACAGTTGTAGCCCATTGTGGGGTTTTGTTTTGTTTTATTTATCCCCTAGATCACCCTTTTTGATTGGATACATTTAACTTATTTAGTAAGTAAAAGGTAGACAACAGGGAGGAATCTGAAGTAAGATTCGGGAAACATTTGGGAACTATAAGTAAGCATGCTTAGTGAAGTGAGTGGTTATAAAAAAGTGAGAAGCTTGATGTTCAATATTAGACCAACAAATTTAAAAAACTATATTACTCAAGGTCACCAAAGGAACATCTGGCATACACAAATGATGATGATTCAAGAGAGCTCTGTAAAGAGATCACATACAATATGGGGGGGCAGAGCACGATTCCCCACAGCCAGTGACAGTAGGGCACCATTCCTACCCAATGGCCGGAGGAGGCTGAGGAGTCTCAATGGAAAGATCATCTCTAGGAGTTAAAATCTCTAGTCAAGGCCCTCAATTAGATCCTAGCTGCACCACAAGGATAGAGAGAAAATAACAGTGACCACCTCATTCTCCTTCTCCAATATACTGCCTGAGCTCCCCGGTGGCTATGCACGAGGGAGAAAACCTATTAATGTGGTCCACAGAGATCAGTTCCTGGGACATGGCACAGGTGAACTGGGTGAGGAGTAGGGGGCAGGATATTTGGGGAGAGGGAAACATCAGGCACATATATCAGAATACAAAGTCATCCTTTCAAACCTGACTGACATGGAACTAATTCTTTAGAACCAGGCTGGGAAATGTGCCAGTTCTGCCTTTCATTCCCAACGAAGACAGAGATACTTAAGTGTACCAAACAACCATTCCATATAAGCTGTTTGAGTAGTTTATCTTACAGGCTAAGTAAACACACTTGAAGTCAAACTGTCCTTGTTTGAATCTTCCATTAGCTCTTTACCTGTGTGACATTGGAGAAATTAGTTAGGTTCTCTGTACATCAATTTCCTCATCTCTGTAATAAGAGTATTATAAACCCTAATTCACAGCAGCATTTTTGAGCATTCAAAAAGGTAATAAATGTAAATTGATATAGAGAATTAAAAGCAAACCTCTATAAGTGGTAGCTACTATTATGATAAGTTTAAGCACATTAGCAATAAAACAAGTGGGTACCAGAAAAGGCCTCCATCAATTCAGACTGAAAACTTCCTGCTGATTTTCTTCTAGGTTATTTCACATTGAAGAACCACTGCAGGTGAAGATGCAATGCTGAACTCAACTAGGTTCATCTCTAGCTACATGAAAAATCTGGACGCAAATTGCAATTAACAGATTTGTTGGAATCTTCTTTCTACTGAACATGTTAATGACAAAGATAAGTGAAAGCAAGAATAGGTTTATTTCTGCTCAATGTAAGCACCCTGGAAGAATAACCAGAAGCAATGAGCAAATGTGTTCCTATAGTGTTTTTTTTTATTTTTTAAAGATTTTATTTATTTATTTATTTATTTATTTATTTATAGAGAGAGGGGAAGGGAAGGAGAAAGAGAGGGAGAGAAACATCAATGTGTGGTTGCCTCTTGCATGCCCCCTACTGGGGACCTGGCCCACAACCCAGGCATGTGCCCTGACTGGGAATCGAACCAGCAACCCTTTGGCTCACAGGCCCACATTCAATCCATTGAGCTATGCCAGCCAGGGCTCCTATAATAGATTTGATTGGAACACTGTCGTTCACCTCTTCTGGAATCAGATCATGCCATTTTTCATAATCTGAAAGGAAGACCACAAGAAGCCAATGCGGAAACAACCTCCCCTCATAAATCTTTGCTCTTATGAAGTTAATCATAAGAAGGCTGGAGAGCAGGCAGACTATCTGTGCATGGTTTACTCCATAAATTATGAGGTTCACGAAAAAAAAACAAACTGCCTACTTACAAATTTCAGGCTATCCAACACCCCTGCTGGCAGTAAGCATCATCGTCAGTGTACAGGGGGCTGCCAAGTATGCCTTGTGCAAGGGTTTAAAACTACTCACTCTCTCTTATAAGATTCAACTGAAGTATGTTTCCAATACCTTTTCTGACTGGCTTGATTTTGTAATACAATCCCATATTGTAGGATCCATTACTATTTCCACAGTGGTGCTTTGTATAACGGAGGTCTGCTCTGATAAAATCTGAAAATGTCTCTTATTCTTATTAATCTAGACACACACGTTCAGAGCAGAAAATACAATAAAAACTGCAATTATTTGTACTGCCCATGATGAGACATTGGGGTCCCCCACATGTAAGCAAAAGCACTAATAGATTTTCAGGGAAGCATGACAACTTACTTGGTGATCTGTAACAGTAAAGATGCATCTTCGGTTATCAAAACTGTCTATTTTATATCTTAGAATAGTTAAAGGATTAGTGTATCAAAATTTCATTGTTGCCATGACAAAGTAACACAGGCTGGGTGGCTTCAACAAACAGAAATTTTTCTCATACTTCTAAACCCTAGAAATCAAAGATCAAGGTGTCTGCAGGTTTGTTTCTTTCAAAATCCCTCTCTTTGGCCTGTGAATGGTCATCTTCTCCCTGTCTTTGCATGGTCCTTCCATTGTGTCTGTATGCCACTCTCTTCTTTTTATCAGGACACGAGTCACATTTTAATAGCCATCACCTGCATGACCTTAATTTAATTTTAGCTTCATCATTAACCCTTTTGGTACGAGCGCTCCTTCCGCCGCGACACTCCCACTGTACAAGGTGAGCCATTGTGAGCCATTGTATGGGCGCCGGATATATCCGGCACTTGTCCACACAGGTCATCAGATGGGCGCTGGATATATCCAGCGCTTGTACCAGCGCTCGTACCGAAAGGGTTAAAGGCCCTATATCCAAATACAACTTCTGAAGTCCAGAGGGTCCAGATTTCAACACTGAATTGTAGGAGAAGACAATTCAGTCCATAAATTTAATTACTGTATAAAATTATTAAAGCATACTACTGAGATCAATAATTATAAACTTTATATTAACAAGTTGGGCGGAGTCAAATTTATGACTGATAAATTATAATACTCCCAATACTTTTATCAATTATTTTATTTTATTTTTAAAATACTTTCAAATTGTATTGTTGTTCAAGTACAGTTTTCTGCCTTTTCCCCCCACTGTTCCCCCCCACCCTAGCCATCCTTACCTCCTTCCCCTGATTCCACTCACCCTTGGTTTTATCAATGTGTTCTTTATAGTTGCTCCTGTAAACCCTTCACCCTTTTCCCCCCATTATCCCCTCCCATCTCCCCTCTGGTTACTGTCTGTTTGTTCTTAATTTCAATGTCTCTGATGATATTTTGCTTGCTTCTTTGTTTTGTTGATTATGTTCCACTTAAAGGTGAGATCACACCCGTATTTGTCTTTCACTGCCTGGCTTATTTCACTTAGCATAATGTTCTCCAGTTCAATCCATGCTGTCACAAAGGGTAGGAGCTTCTTCTCTTTCTGCTGCATAGAATTCCATGGTATAAATGTACCAGTTTTTTGATCCACTCGTTTACTGATGGGCACTTATGTTGCTTCCAGCACTTGGCTATTGTAAATTGTGCTGCAATGAACATTGGGGTTCATAGGTTCTTTTGGATGGTGTTTCAAGGCTCTTAGGGTATAATCCCAGCAGCAGAATTGCTGGGTCAAAAGGCAGTTCCATTTTTATTTTTCTGAGGAAAACTAATTCCATACTGTTTTCCACAGTGGCTGTACCAGTCTGCAATCCCACCAATAGTGCACTAGGGTCCCCTTTTATCCGCATCCTCTCCAACACTTGTTTGTTGACTTGATTATGATGGCCATTCTGACCAGTGTGAAATGGTATCTCATTGTGGTTTTAATCTGCATCTCTCTGATGGCTAGCAATGCTGAGCATCTTTTCATATGGCTCTGGACCCTCTGGATGTCCTCCTTGGAGAAGTGTCTGTTCAAGTCTTTTGCCAAGTATGCCTATTTTTTAATTGGGTTGTTTGTCTTCCTGGAGCAGAGTTATGTGAGTTCTTTATATATTTTGGAGATGAAACCCTTGTCTGAGGTATCATTGGCAAATATGTTTTCCCATATGGTCGGTTCTCTTTTCATTTTAATGCTGTTTTCTCTAGCCATGCAGAAGCTTTTTATTTTGATGCAGTCCCATTTGTTTATTCTTTCCTTTATGTCTTTTGCTCTAGGGGACATATCAGTGAAAATATTGCTGAATGGAATATCTGAGATTTTCCTGCATAAAGGACTTTTATGGTGTTATGACTTATATTTAAGTGATTTATTCACCTTGCATGTATTTTTGTGTACGGTGTACGTTGATGATCAAGTTTTATTTTTTTGCATGTAGCTGTTAGTTCTCCCAGCACCATTAGTTGAAGAGGTTATTTTTACTCCATTTTATGCTTCTTCCCCCTTTGTCAAATATTAATTGGCCATAGAGACTTGGGCTTATTTCTGGGCTCTCTATTCTGTCCCATTGGTCCAGGTGTCTGTTCTTATGGCAGTACCAGGCTGTTTTGATTACAATGGCCTTGTAATATAGTTTGATATCAGGTATTGTGATCCTTCCTACTTTGTTCTTCTTTCTCAAAATTGCTACAGCTATTTAAGATCCTTTATGGTTCCATATAAATTTTTGAAGTATTTGTTCTATATCTGTGAAGTATGTCATTGGTACTTTAATAGATATTGCATTGAATCTATAGATTACTTTGGGTAGTATGGATATTTTGATGATGTTAATTCTTCCTATCCATGAGCATGGTACATGCTTCCATTTGTTTGTGTCTTCCTTAATTTCTCTCTTCAGTGTTGTATAGTTTTCTGAGTACAGGTCTTTTACTTCCTTGGTTAGGTTGATTCCTAGGTACTTTATTTTTCTTGTTGCAATATCAAATGGGATTTTTTTCCTGATTTCTACTTCTGATGTTTCATTGTTAGTATACAAAAATGCCTTTGATTTCTGTATATTGACTTTGTATCCTGCTGTTTTGCCAAATTCATTTATTAGGTTGAGTAGTTCTTGGGTGGAGTCTATATTACATCTTCATTATTATCTTTACACTTAAATTAATTAGTTTTGTAAAGTTTAACATTTTAAAAATATATTTTATTGATTATGGTATTACAGTTGTCCCATTTTTTTCTCCCCTTTATTCCCCTCTGCCGTGTACCCCAACTCCCACCAGCATCCCCTCACCTTAGTTCATGTCCATGGGTTGTACACAAATTCTTTGGCTTCTCCATTTCCCATTTTAACCTCCCCTTGTCTATTTTCTACCTATTATTTATGCTTCTAATTTACTGTACATTTTCCCCCATTCTCCCCTCTCCCCAACCCTGCTGATAATCCTCCATGTGATCTTTATTTCTGTGATTCTGTTCTTGTTCTAGGTGTTTGCTTAGTTTGTCTTTGTTTTTGTTGTTTTAGGTTTGGTTGGTGATAGTTTTGAGTTTGTTGTCATTTTACTGTTCATATTTTTGATCATCTCCTTTTTCTTAGGTAAGTCCCTTTAACATTTCATATAATAAGGGCTTGGTAACGATGAACTCCTTTAACTTGATCTTATCTGGGAAGCACTTTATCTGCCCTTCCATTCTAAATGATAGCTTTGCTGGATAGAGTACTTGGATATAGGTCCTTTCCTTTCATGACTTTGAATACTTCTTTCCAGGTCCTTCTTGACGGTAAGGTTTCTTTTGAGAAATCAGCTGATAGTCTTATGGTCACTCCTTTGTAGGTAATTGTCGCCTTTTCTCTTGCTGTTTTTAACATTCTCTCCTTCTCTTTAACCTTGGGTAATGTAATTATGATGTGTCTTGGTGTGCTTCCTTGGGTTTAACTTTTTTGGGACTCTCTGAGCTTCCTGGACTTCCTGGAAGTCTATTTCCTTTGCCAGATTGGGGAAGTTCTCCTTCATTATGTTTTCAATTTCTTGCTCTTCCTCTTCTCTTTCTGACACCCCTATGATTCGGATTTGGAACATTTAAAGTTGTCCCAGAGATACCTAAATCTCTCCTCATTTTTTGAATTCTGGTTTCTTCATTCTGTTCTGGTTGAATGTTTCTGCTTCCTTCTGCTCCAAGCTGTTGATTTGGTAGCAGGGCACCAAATCTGGGCTGTAGGGGGGCTGAGTCATCTTGGTGATTTGATGTTTTGCCAAAAACTCTGCACAAGATGTGATGCATGAGTGGGTGCATGGTTATGGTGAAGCTGCCAATCACCAGTTGCCCAAAGCTATGGCCTTCTGAATCATCCAAATAGTTTTTGCAGAAGAATGTTCAAACTTAACACAAAATCTGATGCAAATTCGTTGCTCTACTCACTCAGTCATTTTGCATGTAATGGCCACACAGTACATGTGTTCACTCAATGGTGTCTACCACACTCACTGACAAGTACAGTGAAGTCATCATTGTTCATTCATGGGCATTCCAGTCCACTCTCCTTGGCAGCCAGGTTACATCAATGTCACACAAACCATTCTCATTATATTAACAATGGCTGGACTTTTCCCGGATAGACTTCCATATGCCATATATATGGTAATATACTTATTTGTTTTTTTTATCTTGTGAATTTTTCTTTTGTTACAGGGGAGCCAGTTACAAATTTAGAACAGTAGAGGGAAAATTTTTTTTTCCTCCTCTACAAAGGCTTCAAATAGGAGATCATATTCTAATCTAGTCATTAAAGATGAGTCTTTTCCAGAAGAACTGACAAAGAAAGAAAGGGAGTACTATGCATAATAGCTCAGAAGTGTGCAATGGTAAAGCACACATGGGGTTCTACCTTGCTGATTATTCCATCCCAGGATAGAAAAACAAGGCTAAAAATATGAAAGATAAGGCTAAAGAGGTAGGCAAGAGCTGTATTACAATGCTTTATCCTGTATCTGTAGGAAATCACTAAAGAAGAGAATAATAGGAAATTGGGACATCGGCTCATTGACATCCAAGAAGAGGATCAGAAGGAATGCTCTTGTGCTAGATCAGGTAGCAAGTATAAGTGGTGTGACACAAAACTGCATTCTGATCTTCCCTTCTTTATAAAATGTGTTACATAGGTTTAGAAACTTCTTATTTATTCTCTAAATTTGTAGGTACTTAAGTATATCCTCAATATATTAATGACTATATAATTAAATTATGGACATGAAGAATTACTTAAGATTAATTATTCTAAGAATTAAATAATATTTTGACACTTTTATTTATTTTTTAAAAATTTGGCTGCATTTGAAAAAACCTGAACGTCCCCCAGATTCATCTAAGAGTGAAAGTCAGATGCCATGTTTCAAGGCCTGATTTTTTTTGATCATGTCTTTCTGGTATGCATCCACCTGCAATCTTTCCTTAATAGTAAATAAACTTGAGATGTTTGCCAGAGATGCTAAGCTCAATTTTTATGCTATTAAACTACTACCAAAGTCCTAATGGTTTCTTTTCATGTAATATTTATTAAGGGCAATCTGAAATTTGCAGTCCGTTTTTTCTATCTAAGATACTTTATCTAAGCCAGACCATCTAGAAAGCACATATTGTAACATATACTAACTGCCACAGCATACTTTTTTTCAGTGTGTTACACTTTTATATCACATTATGCTAGATTATTACTCAGCAAATGCGTGCTCCCTCCTCCTCTGCCTTCATGGGACAAGTACAGATCCCTGTTTCATTGATGTTGAGTTGACCAAATGAGTTGCTATGACTAAAGGAATGTGCATATAAATGAGAATGCACCCAGGATAAGCCTATAAATTAAGTCAGTTTCTGCTCTCACCTTGCAAGTGTCCAACACTTTGTAAAGAACATGCTCTGGTAGTCACTGCTCTCTTCGTCCTTGCCTGAGATTGAGATATGTAGAGCAGTGTCAACTCAGTATGAAATCTGAAGCTGAGATGCCCAAGTCAAGCAACAGATCTATAGCCTGAAGCACGTCTGCCCCAGCTGATCTGCAGAAACAATAAGCAAGAAACCATTGCTGCTTCCTTACCAACCCTCTTTCTCCTGGATCCAATCTTTCACTCCCTTTGAGTTTCAAGCTCTCCCAGCTCCATTTGATACCTAATTTAAGGCTTCCTCCTTTTCTGTTTTAAGGCTTGGTTTGTGAGTACTGGGTTAGTGCTTAGGCCTGGAACATTGCTGTTCAGCTTAGGTCTGACTCTTTTTGGACCTGAACTACAGTATTCCGTTGGATCTGTGCTGTTCAGCTTCTGCCTGATTCCTTTGGCATCAGGCTGTTCCCACTGGAACAGTGCTTGTATTTGGCCTGCAGGCTGTTTGGGCATTTGCTCTAGAGAAAAGGCCTCTGAAAACCAGGATTCCAAACACTAAACACTTGGAGGGTGCAACACTCCACCCTACACACAGGGCCCTCAACCAATTTTATGTTTAAAAAAGGGGGTCCATCCTCATGTGAATGTATAACTAAATGGATCAATGTGACCAAAAGCAATTTAGAATAACAATCACCATTATGGGGAACTTTTGAAATCACCAAACTTACTTTTCTTAAAATCAAATTAGGCAATCATAGCTCTGCAATTTGTAAAACTCAATGGAATGCCTATTTTGACTGGTATTTTGAGGCTTCCTAATGTTACCTGGAGTCTAATATTAAATGTTACCAGGAGTCTAATATTGCTTCTTTGAAAAATAACATTTTAAGACTAACTGAGGCAAACTAATGATGAAAGAAAAACAAAAAGGTTTTGAAGTCTCATGTTCCTCTCCTCCTGCACCGCTGTTCCTCTCCCTCTGCTTCTTTCTATCAAGCTTCGCCTTCAGTCCCTGTAAAACGAAGCCCTTCTGAGGATGAAAAGGTGAAAGCCCTAATATCTTATATTCTCTGAAATAAGCCTGAACTATGATCAATATGCAAAGATTTCATCAAAGTAAATGAGATCCCCAACGTTCCGCTGAGAAATTTAATACAGCCATGCAAACTTATTAACCCAGTTTCTCTGACTCATAGTAGTTACTTCACAGGCTTGTGGGTGAAGCCCAGGCTCAGCACTAGATGAAAACTGCTGATGTAGAAATGCTGCAAGGTCCTAGGGTTGCTACCGAGAGACTGTCTCACTGACTTGCTGCACGATCAGACCAAGGAAATCACTGACCGCCATCATCGGGCAATTCCTAACGCTTTCCCACGCCTGTTGATTGGAATACAATTCAGACTTGTTTAAAAAAGTCTGGTGAACCTGTTCATGACTATTCAATTGACTTCAGATTGTTTTCCAAGAAAATTCTGGTCTTCTGTCAGATGTTGATTCCACTCAGGTAGCTTTTAACTCTATGTTTATTAATGGGCTGAAGCAAGACTTTTTCTTTTATTGGGTTGGCCAAAAAGTTCATTTGTCTTTGTGTTTTATCTGTAAGATGATTCTAGTTGGGCTTAGTCATCTTTAATGTCATTCAAAACATTTTTTTTAGATTGTATTGTGACAGTTGTCATAACAGTATGCATTTTTTAAAAAATTATCAAAATTGGTGAATTTTTGCATAGCCATTTTAATATTGAAGATGGAAGAAAAAATACAACATTTTCGGCGTATTACGCTTTACTATTTCAAGAAAGGTAAAAATGCAACTGAAATGCAGAAAAAAAGACTTGTGTACTGTGTGGAGAAGGTGCTGTGACTGACTGAATGTGTCAAAGTGGTTTGCAAAGTTTTGTGCTGCAGATTTCTCGCTGGACAATGCTTCACATTCGGGCAGGTCAGTTGAAGATGAGAGCAATCAAACTGAGACATTAATTGAGAACAATCAATGTTATATCACATGGGGGATTTGGATACTCAAAATATCCAAATCAATAGAGTTATTAGTTAAAATGAAAAATGTGTGTTATGGAAAAAACCTAAATGGACTTTTTGGCCAACCCAATAGTTAAAAGGACCAGGATGAAATGGGAAACTATGTCCACTCTAAATTTATATTTGGCAAATCAGTTTGCTCACACTCTAGATAAGGTACCTAAAAGAAAGACCACTAAAATCTTAATTTTCAACTCTGGCAAATGAAGATAGCTACACAAAACCAAAAGCTTCTTAGTTTCTGCTTTATTGCAATAAGCCAGGACACTGGAAAAGAGACTGGCACAAATTTAAGCACTTCAAACACCTTCATCCTTCTAAGTAGTCCTTCTAGTCCCCTAATTTCCAATGACAGGACTCCAAGGAACTACAAGGGCTCCTCCCAATCTTCCTCTTATTCAACTCGGAGAAACCTCTCTCCAGAGTGTGAATGAATCTGTCTCTATTGACATGGAAGCCACTCTCTTGGTGGTCAACTCCACTGCTATAAAGCAGCTCCTGCCTCAAGGTACTAAAACAGTTTAAATAGTGGGGATCTCTAATAAACCTCAGTAAGTTCTTGTCTTTGAACCTATCTATCCCTTGAGAGATCCTCACCATCTTCTCCTTAGTTCCTCCACCCCTACTCACTTATTAGGCCAAGACTTGTTATAAAAGTATCATGCTGGAATTTTTTTCTTCCAAAAGAGGGAAATAATTCTAGAATTTGATAGTAGCATCAAATTATACAATCAGGTGAATTAAATGACCCTTGGACAACTTTTATATTCTCTGTTTCTGACAGCACTATAGCTGAATCTGGGAGCATTGGTCATTTGTCCCTATTAGTTTGGCTGCCATCTCTCTTTATGGGCAAAATCTTCAACTGATAGTAGTAGCATCCACAGTGTGCCTCCAATCAAGATTCAGATACAACCTTTACAACCTTTTTCTAGAATCAATCAATACCCCATAAGTAAAGTAGCCTTTCAAAGTTTAAAGCCTATAATAGAAAATTACAAAGCTCAGGGCTTCATTATCCCTTGCACTAGTTCCTGTTGTACTTTTCTTTTACCTATGAGAAAACCCAAGGGCCAAGAGTGTAGGTTTATCCAGGACCTCCATGCAATAGACAACCTTGATATCCTTCGGCATCCTATTGCTCCTAACCCTCATACACTGCTAACATCCATGCCAACTGAAAGTAAATTCTTCATTGTGACTGACTTATGCAGTGCATTGTTTAGTGACCCAGCTGATAAAGCTAGCCAAATCGATTGGCCTTCACTTGGGAAGGAAAACAATTCATCTGGACATTAATGCCTCAGGGTTCTACTGAGAGCCCTCCTTATTTCTCCCAAATCCCAAAGGCAGATCTGGATGACATGAAGTTCCCTAGGGGTTCTACTTTGTTTCAATATGTAGATGACTTTGCTCTTTGCTCTTCCTTCCAAGTCTCCTCACAGAAGGACAGCATCCACCTGATAAAGCTTTTAGCCTTTAAGGGACATCAGGTTCCCTTGGAGAAAATGTAGTTTGTCCAAACCAAAGTTTGATATTTAGAGCATCTGATATCAGAACCAGAGCTACATCTAGATCCAGATAGGCTTCACGGTGTCTTAAGGTTCCCCAAACCCCAAACTAAGCATCAACTGCAAGGTTTGTTTGGCTTAGTTATTGCTGAAATTGAATCCCAAATCTCTCTCTTATGGCCAAACCTCTGCATGTTTTACTAAAGAACAACCCAATTTCACAGGGAGAACAGGACAACACAGCCTTTAAAGCAAATGCACCTGCCCCTGAGCATCCCAAATACCAGGTTCCCATTTTCCTTTTCACATATGAAAAGGAAGGGAACACCCTTGGGGTATTCATCCCAAAACATGGGGACCACCATCAACCAAAGGGTATTAGAGCCACCAGCTGGACCCTGTGGCACCATGGAAATAAACCGTCTAGCCTTAGAAATAATTATACAGTCCCCTAACCATATATCTACTCTATGCAGTAGAAGTTCTCCTGAATTCTCATCCTACTCAACAACTTTTCAGTCACCTGCCTCACCTCCTATGAAGTCCTTTTGTTAACTGCTCCTCCTATAACTCTTTCATGTTTTTATAACCTTAACTCTGCTGCTCTTCTCCTCTCTATTACCAACATGCCCTGTACAACTGCTTAACCCTGAGGGGTCACCTCCTGACCACTAGTGATGATCTAGAGCAGGAGTGTCAAACTCATTTTCACCGGGGGCCACAACAGCCTCGTTGTTGCCTTCAAAGGGCCGAATGTAATTTGGGACTGTATAAATGTAACTACTCCTTAATAGTTAAGCGAGAGCTTGGCACTGCCGCCAGGTAGAAACAAGGTGCCAGGCCGGATAAAACAAGGTGGAGGGCCGGATTCGGCCCATGGGCCTTGTGTTTGCCACCTATGGTGTATAGGAAACTCCTTTGAGTAACATTGACTTCTCATGATTCACTGATAGTTCTTTTTTTTGAAGTATATTTTATTGATTATGCTATTACAGTTTTCCCAATTTTTCCCCCTTTATCCCTCCTCTGCTCCGCAACCCCCAAGCCTCCAGCATTCCCCACTCCTTAGTTCTTATTTAGTAAGTCACTAATACTTCTTATTAAAAAGTGAAAATGCAAATATTGTGCTGAGTATGCAATATCAATACACTTTGATGTAACCTAAGTTTACAAAGGCAGGTTGCCTTTGGCTACTATGGTCAGTTCTAAAAAGCCTTATTATGTAAGTGCTCACATTTAATACTAATAGAAGATATGCTTTTGGAGCAGCTCATGATTTTGGAATGTTGTGGAAACAATGTAGCTTCCTTACTTCCAGCAGAAATAAAATGTAAAAATGGCCCATATGTTCAGGAATTACTGGATGCTATATGTTTACTTCATGGTTTAGCTCTTATTAAGATACCAAGGCATTCTAAACTTGACTCTCTGGAAGCAAAGGGAAATCACCTTGTTGACACTTTCACAAGAAATGCTACCTTTAAAGGAATTAACAGCATTTAGCCCTTTGTCATTGTTCAAAGGGACATTTTCCTAAATGATAAATTAGGAAAACCAGCTACAGAAGCCCAAAAATTGGCCTCAGAGAAGGAAAAATAAGATTGGAAATCCAACAATTGTTGGTTTGACGAAAAGAGAAAGTTCTAGTTCAGGCCAAATAACAACCTAATCCCACCAAAGATTAAAATCCCCACTCCTAACTACTATATATGAAGAAAACTATTGGTCCACTGACAAAATGATAGCATTCATGAATCAATATTGGTGGGGAAATATTAATAAGGCTGCAAAATGCACTTACCTCACTTGTCCCTCTTGTCCAAAGTACAACCCACTGAGGCCTGATCACATCGCTCCCAGACATTTTAGATTGCCTAATGGACCATTCGAGGGCTGGTAAATGGATTTCATACACTTCCCCTGTCTCATGAGTATAAATGTGTTTGTCATGGTCTGTATGTTTCCTCAGAGGACTGAAGCTTTCCCTGTACACAGGCTACTGCCTCTTCTGTGGCTGAAATCCTTTTGGAAAAGTTCATCTCTACCTGAGGATCTCTTCCTGAGGATCTCTTCCTGAACTCTACAGTGATTGGGGAACCCATTTTATCCATCAGGTGCTTCGACAAGTCTGTACTATTTGGCCAGTTTTGCAACACTTACTCTCGCTTACCACCCTCAACCTTCAGGTTTAGTTCAAAGCACTAACAGTATCATTAAGACTCAGTTGGCAAATTCTGCAGAGGCTCTCCAAATACCTTCACTAAAAGCATTGCTATTGGTCCTTGAAATCTCAGATCCACTCTCTTTCCAACTCATAAACTCTTACCTTTTAAGATAATCACAGGGCACCCTATACACCTGGTCCTTGCCTCTTTTGATCTACAGCTGATGAAAAGAGACACAATTCAATATAGTAAAAGCCTAATATATTCTATCAAACTTAACCATGTTCTGGTTGGTGGAGCCATCTTTTCACAGAGCAATCCAGGAAGATGAAGATCTTAAGCAGTGCACTTTCCAACCTGCAGATTTCATCACCTACTGGAAAAGACACCTCCAGAAAGATTCTCTTCAGCCTTGCTGGAAAAGCCCCCATCAGTTACTGCTAACCAATCCTTGTAACCAAACTCCAGGGAATAGATGCCTGAATTCACGTGACACATCTAAAGAAAGCACCTAATCCTGACCAGACCTGCACATCATTTGACTAACAGATGACAAAAATTTCCCTGATTTTGAAGTAGGTGAATTCTGATGAGACAGTTTTCCCAAGATGTCCTAACCAGGAACACTGAAAGTTGCCTGCCAAACCTTTGATCTTGTTCCAATGCTTCAGATGACCTCCAAAGCCTATGATCATGGTCACATATGAACTTTAGATAGAGAGTGCCTGAGAGTTTTCCTTTTATCCTTCCTTGTTATTCAAATGTGACCACAGTAGGTTTCCAATCTCTGTACTTCCCCTCTGATGATCTTCTTGTTTGTTTGCTCTGGGGTGAGGGTAACTCTGAGGACACTTTTCTTCATTTGGACTCAGTATTCAATAATTTTCCTCTCTGGGTCCTCCCTTTCCTCCCTCATCCCAAACCCAGGTCAACAAAAATGCAGGAGACTCTTTTTCAGGGCTCCTTTGGCAGTGGGATAACCCCTACGTCTGTGCTAATCCAACTGATCCTCAGCTGGAGTGCAGTTCCCTGAGGGGGAGGAGGAATGGGGGAGTTGGTACTTTCTCCACTTTAGCCTCTTGTGGATAGAATAAGTGATTAGATGCTTGATTGTTACTTTCATTTTTGTCTATTACCTTAAATCAGCTACTTGGACACCTGGCAGCTCAGCTCTCTCGAGCTCAGTTGAGCTCCTAGTAGAGATTATGTGGGATTATATTAAAGATTCACTACAGTATGAATTGCAATTTCCAGTAAAGAGAAATTTCTTGTGGTAAGGGCATAAGGTGTTCATATGGAAGGTCTAGAGAAGGTAGAAATGATTTGAGAGGTAAGGCAATTAGTTTTTTGTTTTTTTTTAATGTGCTTAATTTTGGGGATCTCGTAGCCAGGGAAAAACAAGTAGTAGGAAATAAGAAATATACATCTGGTACAAGGAGAGAGGTTTCTAGTCATATAAATTTGGAGTTTTAATCCAGGTAAAACTTGATCGATCATAATAAAAGTAAGCTAAAGGCACCAGGTTTACCCTTCTATATGTTATAACTAAAAACTAGACAAAATATATTATATAAAAATGGTTTTCAGACATTGGGCATAAGACAATACAAGGTAGTAATCCCCAAGAGAGGGAAAACACATAAAATGTGCTCTAAAAGACTACAGACTAAACAACTTGAATCCCTGGGATCACCCTTTCCAGACAGGAGAACAATCTCTATTAGTTGGACTGATGGTGAACATTTAACAAAACACAGATTTAAAATCCAGTCTGGAAGAAAACAGGTAAAGTAAACAAAGAAATTAACAAAACCTTTACTTTAATAAAATATGAGCTCAGAAAAGAGATACTGTATTTTGCCATGTACAATGTGCACCCACGTTTTTGGCCCAGACTTTCAGGGAAAAAATCTTTCATTTTAATTTTTTAATTCAATTTGTTATTTATTTATATTTAGAAACAAAATTAATTATCATATTCCAGGGTATTTTTTTGCATACAGATATTTTGTCTA